>JARQOD010000040.1:202250-279075 GCA_033576555.1 Oophaga sylvatica | reverse complement strand
CCGCGATCAAACATGATCGTGGTGTACTGGGGGCACAGGGAAGCATCGCGCAGGGAGGGGGCTCCCTGCGCGCCCCCGGAGACCCTCAGAACAGCGCGATGTGATCGCGCTGTTCTGAGGGCTTCCTCCCAGGACCCGGATCCAAGATGGCACCGGGGTCCTGGAGGGAGGCGGCTTCCTCAGTGCCTGCTGAGAGCAGGCACTGAGAAGTGTTATGATTTGGTAGCTGAGGAGAGCAGGCAAAAAGAAAATACACCAGAGCAGTTGGAAACTATGAGATTGCAGTACCCTGACTAACCACCACAACTAGAGGCAGCCGTGGAGCGTTCCTACGTTGGTCCTAGACGCCTCGTCACAGCCTGAGAAACTAACTACACCTAAAGATAGAAAGAGGAAAGCTATCTGCCCCGGAGCAGATCCCCAAAGAACATAGAAAGCCCCCAAACATGTAATGGCGGTTAGACAAGAAGAAATACTGACACAGACAGAAAATAGTATGAGCAAACGTTGGGGCCCAAACTTACTAAATAGAAAAGGATAGGAAGGGCACTTACTGCAATCCTTAAAAACCCTGAAAAGCACCAACTCTACTAATTTCAAAAACACCTGAGATCACACGACCTCTACCACCTAAATTAGTTCTCTGGTGTAACCAAAAACAAAACAGCAGCCACTGAAAAAACTGGAAAAAGCAAATGTACAAACATCAGTGGCTGAACTGAACTGAGAGGGCAAAAGCCCCCAGAAGGCCCCCACAGAAGTGCAGGACAAAATGCAAAAATCAAGCACAAAAACAAAAAGAAGAAAATGTCTTATCTGTTAGCAGGAGATTCAGACACGACAGCAGGCTACCAAGGAAACAGGAATCAAGGATTGAGACCAGAACAATTGATCACCGGCAACCCTGATGGGAAGGCGACTCCCTTATATAAGACCAGTCAGTAACACCTGATTCCCAATCCTCACAATCTTCACTGGACAGTCCAGTACCGTTTGTAACCACCAGAGGGAGCTTCTGCTCAGAACTCATTTCCAGCCTATTCACAACAGTACCCCCCCTTGAGGAGGGGTCACCGAACCTTCATTTGAGCAACCAGGTCGGTCAGGATGAGTTCTATGATAAGCACGGATGAGTCTCCTAGCATGGATGTCTGAAGCAAACACCAAGAATTGTATTCCTGACCATAACCTCTCCATTTAACCAAATACTGGAATTTCCGTCTAGAAAAACGAGAATTCAATATTTTCTCAACTACATACTCCAGATTGCCCTCAACCAAAACAGGGTCAGGAGGCACAGTAGTAGGAACCACTGGCTCAACAAACCTCTTCAACAAGGACTTGTGGAACACGTTATGGATCTTAAATGTCCCTGGAAGAAGCAAACGAAAAGAAACAGGATTAAGAATCTCCATGATCTTATAAGGTCCAATGAACCTAGGCTTAAATTTAGGAGATGCCACTCTCATAGGAATATTTCTTGAGGACAACCAGACCAAGTCCCCCACTTTAAACCGAGGACCATCAGTCCTATGCCGGTTAGCAAACCGCTGGGCCCTCTCCTGAGAGAGGGACAACCTCTCCACTACCTGGTCCCAAATCTGTTGCATACGCTCCACAACAGAGTCAACACCTGGACAGACAGAAGCCTCCGTCTGTCCTGAAGAAAATCGAGGGTGAAACCCAGAATTATAGAAAAATGGAGACATCAAAGTGGCAGAGCTAGCCCTATTATTAAGAGCAAACTCAGCCAAAGGCAAAAAAGAGACCCAGTCATCCTGATCAGCAGACACAAAGCATCTTAGATAAGTCTCCAATGTCTGGTTTGTTCTCTCAGTTTGACCATTGGTCTGAGGATGAAACGCCGAGGAGAAAGACAATTGAACACCAATTTTAGAACAAAAGGTCCTCCAAAATCTGGAAACAAACTGGACTCCTCTGTCAGACACAATGTTCTCAGGAATGCCGTGTAAACGAACCACGTGCTGAAGGAACAAAGGCACCAATTCAGAGGAGGAAGGCAACTTAGGTAATGGCACAAGATGTATCATCTTGGAAAACCTATCGCAAATCACCCAGATGACGGTTATTCTCTGAGAAACAGGGAGGTCGGAAATGAAATCCATAGAGATATGGGTCCATGGTCTCTTGGGCACAGGTAATGGCATCAACAAACCACTAGAATGAGAGCAAGGCTTGGAGCGAGAGCAAGTCCCGCAGGACTGCACAAACTCCCTGACATCACGAGACAAGGTAGACCACCAAAAGGACTGACTAACCAAGTCTCTGGTACCAAAAATTCCGGGATGACCGGCCGACGCGGAACAATGAATCTCAGACATTACACTCTTTTTCCACTGGTCCGGGACAAACAATTTCCCAACAGGGCAGCGCTCGGGCTTATCCTCCTGACACCCCTCCAGAGCCAGTCTCAAATTGGGCAAGATGGCGGAAAGAACTACACCCTCTTTCAAAATAACAGAAGGATCAGATAACTCAGGAGAGTCCGCCAGGAAACTCCTCGAGAGGGCATCCGCCTTAACATTTTTAGTGCCAGGAAGAAATGAAACCACAAAATTAAAACGTGTGAAAAACAAGGCCCACCTGGCCTGTCTAGGATTAAGTCGCTTGGCAGATTCCAGATAAACTAGATTCTTATGGTCCGTAAGGACCACCACCTGATGTTTGGCTCCCTCCAGCCAATGTCTCCACTCTTCAAAAGCCCACTTCATGGCTAATAACTCCCGATTACCCACGTCATAATTACGTTCAGTGGGAGAAAATTTTCGAGAGAAAAAAGGCACAAGGGTTACTTTTAGAGGTCTCTGGATCTCTTTGGGACAAAACGGCACCTGCCCCAATTTCAGAGGCATCCACCTCCACCTGAAATGGTAGAGAAACATCAGGCTGCCGTAGAACAGGAGCAGAAGTGAATCTCTGCTTAAGTTCCTGAAATGCAGAGACTGCCTCAGGAGGCCAATTCACCACATCAGAACCCTTCTTGGTCAAATCAGTTAATGGTTTAACAATAACAGAGAAATTACCAATAAATTTACGATAAAAATTGGCAAAACCAAGAATCTTTGAAGAGCCTTTAATGAAGTAGGTTGGACCCAATCACAGATGGCCTGAACTTTGACCGGGTGTCATGTGTGCATCGCCACGAAGATCGTCGCGGTTGCACATTCTGACTTCTCACAGCTGAGTTGCTGTTTCTTTGTGTTTGGCAGTTAGGGAGTTAATTCTGTCTGTGCTCAGTTCTGGGACTGGGTGCAGTTTCTCCCGGCTGCAATTAATTATTTGTTGATTGGTTTCCTTTAAATCTCTGGTTGTCTGTGTTGGGAGTTGCCAGTGAAATTCTTCATGCAGACCACAGATAGGATTGTATCTGTATAGACTTAAGTTAAAGAGCTCCTTAGTTGTTTTAAGCTCACCTTGCTTAGAGTTTAATATCCCAGATCATTTATGTTCCTTCTGTGTTTGAGTGTGTATGCAAGTCTGTGTTTTCTCCAGTCTGTCTTTTATGTCTAATCTGTGTATTTAGCAGAGATCAGCCCATATCCCTTTGGTGGTAATCAGAATCCTTCTTAGGACTGATTACAGGGTTCAGGGACTGATAGGAGACAGGGTTAAGGGTATGCCACACTAAACAATATCGCTAACGGGATCGCTAAAAAACGTCACTATTTAGCGATCCCGTTAGCGATATTGTTCAGTGCGGCAGCTTCCAGCGACGAGCTTCCTGCTGTGATCTCGCTCGTCGCTGGAATCGTTCCGGACCCTATTTCATCGCTGGCGCTCCCGCTGGGTAAGTATCTAATCGCTGTGTGGTACCTTTTCTTAGCGATTTAGCGGTACTTTTGTACCGCTAAAGTCGTTAAGAAGATCGCTAACGGCGATAGCGTCGTTAACTATATCGCTAAATGTGGCCGCATTTAGCGATATAGAAACAATCCCGCTAGCGATCTCATTAGTATGCAACGCTAACGAGATCGCTAGCGGGATAGCTTAGTGTGGCAGTACCTTTAGGCTGGAGACTTGGACCTCTGAACCATTATCAGTACCTCCAAGGTGAGGGATTAGTTAGGACCCCAGTTTAGGGTCAGGTTAGACCCCGGTCCTCCTCTTTCCTGTGACAGTGTATCAAGTCCTCAAGATTAACCCTGAGTTCAACGGATATCGTGTCAGGTAAATCTATTCTATATTTACATGCTGATGTTGCTAATCTATATGTTGTATAGAGTGTTGTTCTTTTAAGAATAGTTTACTGACATCGTACACATATCATAAGACCGCGTGACACCGGGTCCATTTCAATAACAGATGGGGACAAAATGAACCCCAGAAATGAGATCCTCTGAACGCCAAAAAGACACTTTGATCCCTTCACATACAGAGCATTCTCTCTCAAAATCTGGAACACAGTCCGAACATGCTTCACATGAGAGTCCCAGTCATTGGAAAAAATCAAGATATCATCCAAATAAACAATCAGAAATTTATCCACAAAATCCTGAAAATGTCATTCATGAAGGACTGGAAGACAGAAGGAGCATTAGTGAGCCCAAAGGGCATCACAAGGTACTCAAAATGCCCTTCAGGGGTATTAAATGCCGTCTTCCATTCATCCCCGTGCTTAATGCGAATAAGGTTATATGCCCCCCTGAGGTCAAGCTTGGTAAACCAAGTAGCGTTTTTCACCCTGGAAAACAGATCAGAGATCAAGGGTAACTGATATTGATATTTCACAGTAATATTGTTCAAGAGACGATAATCAATACACGGCCTTAATGAACCATCCTTTTTGGCCACAAAGAAAAAACCGGCACCTAAGGGTGAAGAGGATGGTCTGATATGACCCTTCTCCAATGACTCCTTGATATAAGACCGCATAGCGTCATGTTCAGGTACAGACAAGTTAAAAAGGCGACCTTTAGGGAATTTACTACCAGGCACTAATTCAATAGCGCAGTCATAGCTCCTATGGGGAGGTAAGGATGCAGATTTACTTTCGCTAAACACATCAGAAAAATCAATCAAAAAGTCAGGAACATCCTGAGCCTGGGGGGAGGCAGAAAAAACAGGAGTGTTGGTATTAACACATTGGCAGCCCCAACTGATAACAGACACAGATTTCCAATCCAAAACAGGATTATGAGACTGTAACCAAGGGAAACCCAGTACGATAATGTCATGCAGATTATACAGAACCAAAAATTTGCAACTCTCCTGATGATCAGGTTCTACCCTCATTATCACCTGAGTAGAGAACTGAGGTTTATTCTCAGCCAAAGGGGTAGAATCGATCCCCAGTAGGGGAATAGACTTCCGTAGGGGTATCAAGGGAAACCCACAACGTTTAGCAAAATCAAAATCCATCAGGTTAATAGCTGCTCCAGAATCAACAAAAGCCTGAGCAGAAATGAGGACAGAGAGCATATCAGGGTAACAGTTAATAAAAACTTAGTCTGAACACTACCCAAGACAACTGAGCGTGCAAAACGTCTTCCCCGCTTATGGCAGACTGAAATAGCATGAGAGGCATCACCACAGTAGAAACATAACCCATTGCGCTTTCGAAATTCATGACGCTGTGCCCCAGAAACCACTCTGTCACACTGCATGGATTCAGAAGCAAGTTCACAAGGCAACATTATTCCACGCATACCTTTCCGCTCACGCAAACGTCTGTCAATTTGAATCGCTAATGACATAGAATCATTGAGACCAGAGGGAACAGGCAATCCCACCATAACATCCTTTAAATTATCTGACAGTCCCTTCCGAAAAAGAGCTGCCAAAGCGTCGTCATTCCATTTGGTCAGGACTGCCCACTTACGGAATCTCTGACAGTATAACTCAGCGTCCTCAAGCCCCTGACTTAATGCCAACAAGGCTTTTTCAGCTTGATCAGTGACATTAGGCTCATCGTACAATAACCCCAAAGCCTGAAAAAACGCATCAACATCACTCAAAACAGGATCCCCAGGTGTCAGGGAAAAAGCCCAATCCTGAGGGTCGTCTACTTGTAAAGTAGACATGTGGAAAATGTTATTTCTTAACTATTTTGTGTGATATATTTCTCTGTTTTAAGGCAATAAAAATTCAAAGTTTGAAAATTGCAAAATTTTAAAAAATTTCGCCATATTTGCGTTTTTTTCAAAAATAAATGCAAGTTATATCGAAGAAATTTTACTTCTAACGTGAAGTACAATATGTCACGAGAAAACAATCTCAGAATCGCGAATATCCGTTGAAGCATTCCAGAGTTATAACCTCATAAAGAGACAGTGGTCAGAATTGTAAAAATTGGCCCGGTCATTAACGTGCAAACCACCCTTGGGGGTGAAGGGGTTAAAGATTAAAAATAATGGTCTATCTATAACTGTACTTAATTCCTGCAGTACTCGGGGGTGTATCCCATCCGGGCCCGGGGATTTGTCAACTTTAGTGATTTTTAGACGCCGCCGTACTTCCTGCTGGGTTAAGCAGGTGACATTTAATGGAGAATTTTTTTTTTATCTCTGATCATGTTATCTGTCATGGGATTTTCCTGTGTAAATACAGTTGAAAAAGTCATTTAGCATATTGACTTTTTCCTCATCCTAATCCACCATTTCACCCAGACTATTTTTAAGGGGACCAACACTATCATTTTTTAGTTTCTTGCTATTTATGTAGTTAAAGAATATTTTGGGATTATTTTTACTTTCTCTGGCAATGAGTCTCTCTGCCTCAATCTTTGCTGTCTTGATTTGCTTTTTACAGAATTTATTCAGTCTTCTGTATTTATTTAATGCCTCTTCACTACCTACTTGCTTTAATTCCCTAAACGCTTTCTTTTGTCCCTTATTGCGCCCCTTACAGCTCTATTTAGCCATAGTGGTTTCCTCCTAATTCTAGCATGTTTATTCCCATAGGATATATACTGTGCACAGGTCCTATTCAGGATACTAATAAACGTCTCCCATTTTCTTTGTGTATTTTTATGTCTCAGGATATCGTCCCAGTTTATTGCACTAACATCATCTCTCATCCGTTGGAAATTTGCCTTCCTGAAGTTTAGTGTCCTTGTAACCCCTCCACTACACATCTTATTAAAGGATACATGAAAGCTTATTATTTTGTGATCACTATTACCCAAGTGACCCCCCAACCCTTATATTTGATATGCGGTCTGGCTTGTTGGTTAATATTAGGTCTAGCAGTGCCCCCCCCTCTTGTTGGGTCCTGAACTAGTTGTGAAAGGTAATTGTCTCTCATAGTTGCCAAAAACTTATTATCTTTGCTGGAACTACAGGTTTTTGTTCCCCAATGTATTTCAGGGTAGTTGAAGTCCCCCATTATAATGACTTCTACTTGAGTCGCTGCTTCATCCATTTGCTTTACGAAGATATTCTCTGTTGCTTCCATTATTTTAGGAGACTTATAACATACTCCTATCAGTAATTTATTATTTTTCCCCCCTCCCCTAATCTCCACCCACAGAGACTCTACATCTTCATTAGATTCACAGATATCACGCAGGATGGGTTTTAAGGATGATTTTACATATAAACACACACCCCCATCTCGCTTATTTTTACGGTAATTTCTAAACAGACTATAGCCCTGTAAATTAACCGCCCAGTCGTGGCTCTCATCCAGCCAAGTCTCAGATATCCCCACCATGTCATAATTATGTTCCAACAAAATTAATTCTAATTCCACCATTTTGTTGGTGAGGCTTCTGGCATTAGTATACATTCACTTTATATATCTCTTTGAACCTCTATTCTTTCTTAAATTATTAACTGTTCTAACCCCACCCCCCATGCCACCCCCACCCCCAATTTCATTATTTGTGCCCAGGTCTCTATCTGCACTGCCTTCCCCTCCTATAAAATGAATACCCTAGTCCCTAGTTTAAAGACTCCTCCAACCTTCTAGCCATTTTCTCCCCCAGCACAGCTGCACCCTCCCCATTGAGGTGCAGCCCGTCCCTAGCATAGAACCTGTAGCCAACTGAGAAGTCGGCCCAGTTCTCCAGGAACCCAAACCCCTCCTTCCTACACCAATTCTTGAGCCACTTATTAACCTCCCTAATCTCCCGTTGCCTCTCTGGTGTGGCACGTGGTACCGGCAGTATTTCAGAAAATACCACGTTGGAGGTCCTTGCTTTAAGCTTGCAGCCTAATTCCCTGAAATCATCTTTAAGGACCTTCCACCTACCTCTAACTTTGTCATTTGTGCCAATGTGCACCATGACCGCTGGGTCCTCACCAGCCCCTCCCAGTAATCTGTCAACCCGATCAGCGATGTGTCGGACTCGAGCGCCAGGTAGGCAGCACACTGTTCGACGATCCCTGTCTTTGTGACAGATTGCCCTATCTGTTCCCCTAATAATTGAGTCCCCCACTACCAGCACCTGTCTGGCCTGCCCTGCTCTCCTAATTCCCCCCTTACTGGAGCAGACACTACCCCGGCTTTCAGAGGACGTGCCTGGCTGCAACAGTGCTACCCCTGTACTGACAACCCCCTCATCTGCCAACTTTGCAAAATTATTGGGGTGTGCCAGATCAGGACTAGCCTCCCTGGCGCTCTTCCCTCTACCCCGCTTTCTAACTGTCACCCAGCTTCCTACTTCAGTGTCCTGCAGTTCCACCCTAGCATCCCCCCCCTCATCTATCCCATTGAGCGTCTGCTCAGTGAGCAGAAGACTCCTTTCCATATTGTCTATGGATCTCAGTGTTGCCAGCTGCACATTTAGATCCAAGATTTGTGCTTCCAAATGCACAACGTGCTCACATCTCACGCAGCAGTATGCACCCTCGACCGGCTGTTCAAGGACTGCATACATGTGGCAAGATGTACACTGGATGGCATTGGCAATAGTGGAGCACATATCTAATGGGGATTTCACCAGACAGCAAAGATAAGTAAAAATAAATAAAAAGTATTAATAAAATATAACAGCAATTCAGTAAATCCTCCCTGGGAAACTCCCTGAATCCAAAGTCACTGAATCTTAAGTCACACTTACCACCGTTCTCACTTGCGCAGCAGTCACACTCAGCTCGCTCACACTCGCTGAAGCAGAAGATTTAAAGAGATTTTTTTTTCTCCTTCAACAGCAAATCACCCTGCTGCTCAAATGCACTTCCAAAAAAGGACTGGACTAAATAAGAACAAGGGATAGTCAGTATAATAACAACAAAGAAAAAGGGGGGAAAAGAAAACCGACCAGAAATTACAATATATCAATAATATAATCTTTATTAAATATACCTCAGTAGTTGGTAACAATTAAATAGAATACAATATGTATAGTATAAAAACATGAACAAGGATGCTCACTGGAGTATAAAATTGTACAAAGAAGCCAATAATAGTAGCAATAAATACAATATTTAATAATATATTATTATAAATGATAAAAAAATAAATTATAGTGCACAAAAATAGTGCAAAAAAAATTAATACTGCCAGATAACACAGTGTGCAAAGTATTATACTGTGCAACTCTAAATTATATAAATTATAGTGCTATCATTATAGATCAGGGTATAAATAGTACCTTAAAGTGCAAAAAAAGAACCATGGTAATTTAAAAGGCAAGATTCACTCCTTCAAAAGTAAGATATAATAATTGAAAAATCACCATTATGTGCCAAAAGAAGGGGTGAACTGCAGTAGATATAAATATCAACACTGTGTTTATACCTACATGAAGCAGTGAAAATATATATATATATGGAAATATCCTGAATATAAGGGCTTACATGAAAAAGGCTCCTGAGTCCACGTGGCGTCTACCCTGACGAGCGTTTCGGCTTAGCACCTTCACCTCTGACGTTCACAAGTTCAGGTTCACGCTCAGCACATGTGACAGAGTCTGGAGACGCCGTGGAGAGCGATCTGCTGCCTGCAACATCCTTCAGCATGACCGATTTGGCAGTGGGTCAGTAGTGGGGTGGAATTTCTTTAGAGGGCCACACAGCCCTCCATGTGCTTGCCAGAGGTAGCCTGACTGCTGTTCGGTACCGAGATGAGATCCTCAGACCCCTTGTGAGACCATATGCTGGTGCGGTTGGCCCTGGGTTCCTCCTAATGCAGGACAATGCCAGACCTCATGTGGCTGGAGTGTGTCAGCAGTTCCTGCAAGATGAAGGCGTTGAAGCTATGGACTGGCCTGCCCATTCCCCAGACCTAAATCTGATTGAGCACATCTGGGACAGCATGTCTCACTCCATCCACCAACGTCACGTTGCACCACAGACTGTCCTGTAGTTGACAGATGCTTTAGTACAGGTCTGGGAGGAGATCACTAAGGAAAACATCCGCAACTTCATCAGGAGCATACCCAGGCATTGTAGGGAGGTCATACAGGCACGTGGAGGCCACACACAATACTGAGCATCATTTTAACTTGTCTCCACTTTAATTTTGTCTTGTTTGATTTTCATTTTGACTTGTTTCCACTTTCATTTTGGGGATCTCTCCAAATCAAGGCCTCCATTGGTTCAAAAATTTGATTTCCATTGATGATTTTTGTGTGATTATGTTGACAGCACATTCAACCTTGTACAGAACAAAGTATTCAATGAGAATATTTCATTCATTTAGATCTAGGATGTGTTATTTGAGTGTTCCCTTTATTTTTTTCAGTATGCCTTCAATTTTGAATAAATCCCCAACAGTGTCACCAGCAAAGCACCCCACACCATCACACCTCCTCCTCCATGCTTCACGGTGGGAACCAGGCATGTAGAGTCCATCCGTTCACCTTTTCTGCGTCGCACAAAGACACAGTGGTTGGAACCAAAGATCTCAAATTTGGACTCATCAGCCCAAAGCGCAGATTTCCACTGGTCTAATGTCCATTCCTTGTGTTCTTTAGCCCAAACAAGTCTCTTCTGCTTGTTGCCTGTCCTTAGCAGTGGTTTCCTAGCAGCTATTTTACCATGAAGGCCTGCTGCACAAAGTCTCCTCTTAACAGTTGTTGTAGAGATGTGTCTACTGCTAGAACTCTGTGTGGCATTGACCTGATCTCTAATCTAAGCTGCTGTAAATCTGCGATTTCTGAGGCTGGTGACTTGGATAAACTTATCCTCAGAAGCATAGGTGACTCTTGGTCTTCCTTTCCAGGGGCGGTCCTCATATGAGCCAGTTTCTTTGTAGCGCTTGATAGTTTTTGCAACTGCACTTGGGGACACTTTCAAAGTTTTCCCAATTTTTCGGACTGACTGACCTTCATTTCTTAAAGTAATGATGGCCACTTGTTCTCCTTTACTTAGCTGCTTTTTTCTTGCCATAATACAAATTCTAACTGTCTATTCAGTAGGACTATCAGCTGTGTATCCACCAGACTTCTGCACAACACAACTGATGGTCCCAACCCCATTTATAAGGCCAGAAATCCCACTTATTAAACCTGACAGGGCACACCTGTGAAGTGAAAAACATTTCTGGTGACTACCTTTTGAAGCTCATCAAGAGAATGCCAAGAGTGTGCAAAGCAGTCATCAAAGCAAAAGGTGGCTACTTTGAAGAACCTAGAATATAAGACATATTTTCAGTTGTTTCACACTTTTTTGTTAAGTATATAAATCCACATGTGTTAATTCATAGTTTTCATGCCTTCAGTGTGAATTTACAATTTTCATAGTCATGAAAACAGAAAAATCTTTAAATGAGAAGGTGTGTCCAAACTTTTCGTCTGTACTGTACTATATAAATATATATATATATAACAGTACAGACAAAAGTTTGGACACACTTTCTCATTGAAAGATCTTTCTGTATTTTCATGACTATGAAAATTGTAGAATCACACTGAAGGCATCAAAACTATGAATTAACACATGTGGAATTATACATTACACTTTACAAAAAAGTGTGAAACAACTGAAAATATGTCTTATATTCTAGGTTCTTCAAAGTAGCCACCTTTTGCTTTGCTGACTGCTTTGCACGTAGAAAAGGTGAACAGCTGGACTCTACATGCCTAATACCCACCGTGAAGCATGGAGGAGGTGGTGTGATGGTGTGGGGGTGTTTTGCTGGTGACACTGTTGGGAATTATTCAAAATTGAAGCGGTGAGCGGTCCAGCTCACCCCAAACCATCTCGATTGGGTTCAAGTCTGGTAAATGTGGAGGCCAGGTCATCTTGCGTAGCACCCCAACACTCTCCTTCTTGGTCAAATAGCCCTTACACAGTCTAGAGGTGTGTTTGGGGTCTTTGTCCTGTTGAAAAATAAATGATGGTCCAACTAAACGCAAACCGGATGGAATAGCATGCCGCTGCAAAATGCTGTGGTAGCCATGCTGGTTCAGTATGCCTTCAATTTTGAATAAATCCCCAACAGTGTCACCAGCAAAGCACCCCCACACCATCACACCACCTCCTCCATGCTTCACGGTGGGAACCAGGCAGGTAGAGTCCATCCATCCACCATTTCTGTGTGCAAAGCCGTAATCAAAGCAAAAGGTGGCTGCTTTGAAGAATCTAGAATATAAGACATATTTTCAGTTGTTTCACACTTTTTTGTAAAGTGTAATGTATAATTCCACATGTGTTAATTCATAGTTTTGATGCCTTCAGTGTGATTCTACAATTTTCATAGCCATGAAACTACAGAAAAATCTGTACTGGTCTGGTCTTGGTCTGTACTGTGTGTGTATATATATATATATATATATATATATATATATATATATATATATATATATATATATATATATATATATATATATATATATATATATATATATTGTAAGGTGGCGGTGTTCACACCGTGCAGTAACTGAGGCAGTGACCCAAGCAAGTCCAATATAAACAGCTTTTATTCAGCAACTCACGGGTTAAACAGAAAAAGTCCTCCGGTACGCAGCCGGGTTAACGTCAGTCCATAAACAAGGGTTGCCGGGGACAACGGCCGCGCCGGGCCGAACAGAGCCTGACAGGTGCAGAGCCGTCCCAGGTGTGGGTTCAGCTACACACAATCCTGTGGAGTTTTCCTGCTATGCTCATAGCAGGGTCCAAGCATAGAACAACACTAATCCTTAGTGCAGGAGTTTTAAAGACCGGTGGCAAAAGCCACTGGAAAACCGGGTTGGAGGGAGGAGGCCGCCCCACTGCCTCCTGTGACCTCCTCCAAGAAATGAAGGCCCTGCCGGATTTTACTTAATCTGCGTTAGCCAGGTAGTCTGACCAGGTCATTGCTCACCTTCATTCCTGCATTGCAGCCGCAGCTGTGTGTGTGACTGCAATGCACTCCAATGGTTTTAATAGGTCTCTGTACACATTCTGGGGGAAATATAACGTCCCTCGTAAACGATCCCGTTCACTGCCTCACATATCCCCCTCCTCTGTTCAAACTTGTGGGGTTGAACATTTGTCATCATAGAGGGTGCCCGGGACAGGGCATCCGCGTTTGCTTGCAACTTCCCAGGGCGATGTTCTACAGAGAAACTGAAATTTTGCAGTGACAGGAACCACCTGGTGACTCGCGCATTCCTCTCCTTGGCATTCCTCATCCATACCAAGGGTGAGTGGTCCGTCACCAAGCGGAACTGACGCCCGAGTAAATAATAACGTAATGATTCCAAGGCCCACTTAATAGCCAAACACTCCTTCTCTACCACGCTATAATTTTTCTCTGCCGGGACAAGTTTTCTATTCAAGTAGGTGACCGGGTGCTCTTCACCATTCACTTTTTGTGACAACACCGCGCCTAGGCCTACCTCCGAGGCATCTGTCTGTACAATGAAGGTTTCATTGAAGTTGGGCCTGATGAGGACCGGCTGTCCACACAGGGCCAACTTCATGGACTGAAAGGCTTCTTCTGCCTGAGGGTTCCACCGAACCATTACCGTTTTTTTTCCTTTCAAGAGATCGGTCAGGGCCGCCGTTCGCCCGGCAAAATTAGGTATAAACCGGCGGTAATACCCAAGGATGCCAAGGAACGCCCTCACCTGTTTTTTACTCGATGGTTTAGGCCAGTTTTTTATGGCCTCAACTTTATTGATTTGGGGCTTGATAGCTCCTCGGCCTATCACATACCCCAAATATCGGGCTTCCTCCAGCCCTATCGCACATTTTTTTGGGTTTGCCGTTAACCCCGCGGCTCTGAGAGAATCCAGCACCGCTTGTACGTGTGATAGGTGCGTTTGCCAGTCGGTGCTAAATATGATAATATCATCTAGATACGCGGACGCGTATTCCTGATGAGGCTTGAGCACTATGTCCATCAATCTCTGAAATGTAGCCGGGGCCCCATGTAACCCAAAAGGTAAGACCACATAGTGAAATTGACCCTCCGGAGTTACGAAGGCGGTCTTTTCCTTCGCCGAATCTGTGAGAGGTACCTGCCAGTAACCCTTGGTGAGATCGAGCGTGGTAAAGTACTGGGCCTGCCCCAGTCTCTCAATCAGCTCGTCCACCCGGGGCATTGGATAAAGGTCGAACTTTGACACTTCATTCAATTTCCGGAAATCATTACAGAAGCGTAATGATCCGTCTGGCTTTGGAATCCGTACAATGGGGCTAGCCCACTCACTCCGTGATTCCTCTATGACACCTAACTGAAGCATTTGTTTTACCTCAGCCGTGATGGCTTGCCTCCGGGCTTCGGGCACCCGGTACGGTCTTATTCGCACCCTTACCCCAGGTTCGGTGACAATGTCATGTTGGATAACCGTAGTCCTACCGGGTAGCTCTGAGAACACGTCGGTATTGTGTTGCACCAGGGAGCGAGCCTCCCGTCGCTGCTGTTTAGTGAGGGCATCACTTATCCTGACCTCCCCCTTGGATGCTTCCCTGGCTGAAGGTATAGAGCTCTCTGGTGATATGCCCGGGGTAATGTCTGTAACTAAACACTCTCGATCTTTCCAAGGCTTTAGCAGGTTTCCATGGTAAATCTGCTCAGGTTTCCTCCTTCCGGGCTGATACACCCGGTAATTTACCTCCCCCACCTTTTCTCGAATCTCATATGGCCCTTGCCACTTGGCCATGAGCTTACTCTCGGCTGTGGGTACCAGTACTAAGACCCGATCGCCCTTGTTAAAAGACCTGACTCTGGCTCTTTTATTATATGTGCGCCTCTGGGTTGCCTGTGCATCTAACAGATGTTCTTTCACGATGGGCATGATCGCCGTGATCCGGTCCTGCATACTAGCCACGTGTTCAATTATACTCCTATGTGGAGTCGGCTCTTGTTCCCATGTCTCTTTGGCTACGTCCAACAGACCCCTAGGGTGTCTGCCGTACAATAACTCAAAGGGAGAGAACCCTGTGGAAGCCTGGGGTACCTCACGGACAGCGAACATCAAATAGGGTAGTAACATGTCCCAATCCCTTCCATCCTTAGCAATCACCTTTTTTAACATGGACTTGAGGGTTCTATTGAACCGTTCTACTAACCCGTCGGTTTGAGGGTGGTACACCGAGGTGCGCAATTGTTTAATTTTTAGCAGTTTGCACAGTTCTCTTGTCACCTTGGACATAAAGGGAGTCCCCTGATCCATCAGGATCTCCTTAGGTAGTCCCAGGCGACAGAACATGGCAAACAGTTCCCGGGCAATAAGTTTTGCCGAGGTGTGGCGTAGTGGTATAGCCTCCGGGTACCGAGTGGCATAGTCGACGACCACCAGTATATGTTGGTGGCCACGGGCTGATTTTACAATGGGCCCTACCAAATCCATGGCAATCTGTTCAAAAGGTACCTCTATCACTGGCAGGGGCACCAATGGACTACGGAAACTTGCAGTGGGTGAGGTCAACTGACATTCGGGGCAGGATTCGCAGTACCTTTTGACCTCCGCGTAAACTCCAGGCCAAAAGAACCGCTGCAAGATACGTTCTAGAGTTTTTTTTTCCCTAAGTGTCCACCCAACAAGTGTGAGTGTGCCAAATCTAGAATCACCCGACGATACGACTGAGGTGCTACCAACTGTTCCACAACCTCGTCCCTGATTTTATCTATCCTATAAAGCAACTCACCACTGACTACCATGCGTGGAAATACCGTATCTGCATTGGGCTGTTGGGCTACGCCGTTTACCTCTAGCACCCTTTCCCGCGCCTGAGTCAGGGTGTGATCTTGTAGCTGAGCTGTCCCAAACGTGGCCCTGGACACTTCCAGCTCGGGAATCGATGCGGTCTCCTTCACCTCTCCTGCCAGCACCTCTAATGGAAACCTATCGGGGTCACACTCTATCCCTAGGTGGGACACCCCTACGGCAGGTTCGTCGGGTACAGCATCTGTAATACATTCTACCGGGGAAGAAGGGATTTTGTTTTTCCACAGAGTCCAGAACAGGGGCAAGTCTCTTCCCAACACAGACCCATAGGGAAGATTTTTTACCACTCCCACCACATGTTTTATGTCTCCACATGGCGTGGACAAAACTACCTCCGTAGTTGGATACTCTTGGAGGTCCCCATGGATACATACAACCCTGACCTGCCGTCCGCTGGGGTTGTCCCCCGCCACCAGTGACCCATGCACCAGAGTCACGAGGCTCCCTGAGTCCAGGAGAGCCTCCGTAGGGTACCCATTAACCAGTACCTGGCATAGTTGGAGTTCACTGTCCTGGGGGTCGAGGCTCGCTGTGCAGACGGTCTGGGCATACATTGAGACCCGGCGGCTATATCCGCAGTCCATGGGTTCCGTAGTCAGGGGACAATTAGCCATCACAAGTCCCGGCCCCTGACACCGCCAGCACCTAAGGGTGGAGGTACTGTTAGGTCTTATGACAGTTTGGGAGGGAACCGGTCTCCTGCCACTCTCACTCCGGGGTTCCCCTTCAGCACGGGTACGGTGCTGACTGTCCCCAGCCGAGGGACGCGACCCCTTTCTCGATTCCTGGGTTGGCAGGGATCGGCGTGACAGCCGAGAGGGGGCGGAGTCTCGAATAAAGTCCTGAGTGGCCGAGTAGCGCTCGATCAAACTGACCACCTGGTCGAGCGTGTCGGGGTCGCCTTGCCCCACCCAACGTTGGATAGCAGCCGGCAGAGTCCTTACCAGCCGGTCAACCACCACCCTCTCCACCATCTGGGCTGGAGACAAAGTCTCTGGCTGGAGCCACTTCTTTACCAGCTGCAGGAGGTCATAAGCCTGAGACCGCGCGGGTCGTGTCTCCACATAGGCCCATGAAAATACACGCTGGGCCCTCACGTATGTATTAACCCCTAGTCGGGCAAGGATCTCACCTTTGAGCCTCTGGTAGTCCTGGGCGTCCTCCCGACTGAGATCGAAGTAGGTCTTTTGTGCATCGCTAACCAGAAACGGAGCCACTACTTCTGCCCACTGACCGGCGGGTAGGTTTTCCCGTTCCGCTGTGTGCTCATAAACTGTCAGGAAAGCTTCCACGTCGTCCTCCGGTCCCATCTTCCTCAACGCTGAGCGAATCCTGTCTCGGGCCTCGCGACGTTCAGGGGCTGGTGCCGTCGAGGTCTCCCGCAGGGCAGAAATCTGTTGCAGCAACAGTTCGTTTGTTTTTTGCTGCTGCTGGTACAATAGCTGCTGTTGCTCATTGTGCTGTTGTTCCCGCTCCTGCTGTTGTCGCTGAGACTGCAGCTGCTGCTGTTGTGTAATTACCAGCTGCTTAAACAGCTCCTCCATTTTGTCCACGGGGTGAGGCTGAAAAGTGGCCGGCCGGATTGGGGTCATGAAGCTGCCGGTGGGTATACCTCAGTCACAATGCCCGCATTCTCCACCATATTGTAAGACGGCGGTGTTCACACCGTGCAGTAACTGAGGCAGTGACCCATGCAAGTCCAATATAAACAGCTTTTATTCAGCAACTCACGGGTTAAACAGAAAAAGTCCTCTGGTACGCAGCCGGGTTAACGTCAGTCCATAAACAAGGGTTGCCGGGGACAACGGCCGCGCCGGGCCGAACAGAGCCTGACAGGTGCAGAGCCGTCCCAGGCGTGGGTTCAGCTACACACAATCCTGTGGAGTTTTCCTGCTATGCTCCTAGCAGGGTCCAAGCATAGAACAACACTAATCCTTAGTGCAGGAGTTTTAAAGACCGGTGGCAAAAGCCACTGGAAAACCCGGGTTGGAGGGAGGAGGCCGCCCCACTGCCTCCTGTGACCTCCTCCAAGAAATGAAGGCCCTGCCGGATTTTACTTAATCTGCCTTAGCCAGGTAGTCTGACCAGGTCATTGCTCACCTTCATTCCTGCATTGCAGCCGCAGCTGTGTGTGTGACTGCAATGCACTCCAATGGTTTTAATAGGTCTCTGTACACATTCTTGGGGAAATATAATGTCCCTCGTAAACTATCCAGTTCACTGCCTCACAATATATATATAAATATATATAAAGATGCAGCAGAAATGAATGCAGTTCTGCCGTATTGGCGCTAAGCCAAATTAAGATGGCAAGTTAGACCTGTGTACATTAGTCGCAACTCGTAAAGGAAAAAGTCATGTAAAACAATGTAAAAAGCTTATGAAGTGTGGAATGCCAGAAGGGGGAAGGTTACAGCCCCTGGAGTGGAAGAATGTCTTGAAAGAAAGGAAAGGTATCCTAAAAGATAATGGATTGCTGTCTACTGCTAGGGCATGGGAGTGTCTGAAAGTCTGTATAGAGAAAATTGAGTAGAAAAGGAAAGGAACAAAAAGGACAGTTTTGAGTTATGTGTATTACAAAAATACATCCTGTGAGCGGCCTCCGCCGTATACTGGTGGCACAGGGCCAAGTGCTAATATTGATGGCGACCATTTTGTTGATAAGCCTTGTGTTTCTTCTGGCAGCCATTTTGGCGAAGGAAAATGTATTTCTTCTGGCAGCCATTTTGGCGAAGGCAAATGTGTTAATTCTTGCAGCCATTTTGGTGAAGGGAAATGTGTTTCTAGCAGCCATTTTGGCAAAGGCAAATGTGTTAATTCTGGCAGCCATTTTGGCAAAGACAAATGTGTTTCTGGCAGCCATTTTGGCGAAGGCAAATGTGTTTCTTCTGGCAACCATTTTGGCGCAGGCAAATGTGTTAATTCTGGCAGCCATTTTGGCAAAGGCAAATGTGTTTCTTCTGGCAGCCATTTTGGCGAAGAGAAATGTGTTTCTTCTGGCAGCGATTTTGGAAAACGGAAATGTGTTTCTTCTGGCAGCCATTTTGGCATAGGGAAATGTGTTTCTTCTGGCAGCCATTTTGGCTAAGACAAGTGTGCTTCTTCTGGCGGCCATCTTGGAACGTCTCCCCAGATCATACAAACTGAGCCATATCATCATGTGACTAACATAGATCTGTCTAAATTGAGTGAGGCCCAATTCAGGAAGACACACAACTTCCAGTGATGAACATCTTAGGCTACACACCGCACCACCAAATCCTTGTTACCAGGGTCGGACTGAGGCACCGGGACACCGGAGGAATCTCTGATGGGCCCCGCCCACAGCCCCTGCCTCCTTCATGAGTCCCTGCCCTGCATGTCAATAGTGCCTACAACTGACCGGCGATGCTGTGTGCAGATGTCAGGCGCATCGGCGGCTAGGCACAACTCCTAGACTAGGCACAAACTCCCCTCATCCAGCTGAGAGCACTGCGCCAGCCATTTCCACATCATTCTATAAATCCCAGCAATGATGTCACTAGGCTGTTCTGTGCTCACAGGACCTGTGATGAGGTCACAGGAGGGGAGGAGTCAGGGGTCACATGATCAGGGGCCTCTGTATACAGGACTTTGGGGTGCTGGTTGTCATGGTGCTGGATGAGGGGAAGTTTCTGTGTGGGGTCAGGAGGGGTTTACAGGGTGGATGTAGCAGAGCTGCTTGTGTATGAGGTGTACGGAGCAGAGCCACGTGTGCATGGGGTGTATGGAGCGGAGCCATGTGTGTACGAGGTGTACGGAACAGAGCCACGTGTGTATGGGGTGTACGGAGCGGAGCTGCGTGTGTATGGAGTGGGCGGAGCGGAGCCATGTGTGTACTTGGTGTACAGAGCGGAGCCGTGTGTGTATCGGGTGTACGGAGCAGAGCCATGTGTGTATAGGGTGTACGGAGCAGAGCCGCGTGTGTATAGGGTGTATGGAGCAGAGCCGCGTGTGTATAGGGTGTATGGAGCAGAGCCGCGTGTGTATAGGGTGTACGGAGCAGAGCCGCGTGTATAGGGTGTACGGAGCAGAGCCGCGTGTGTATAAGGTGTATGGAGCAGAGCCGCGTGTGTATAGGGTGTACGGAGCAGAGCCGCATGTTTATGGCGTGTGCGGAGCAGAGCCATGTGTGTACGAGGTGTACTTTGTGTACGGAGCAGAGCCATGTGTGTACGAGGTGTACTTGGTGTATGGAGCAGAGCCATGTGTATACGAGGTGTACACAGTGGAGCCGCGTGTGTATGGGGTGTGAGGAGCAGAGCCATGTGTGTATGAGGTGTACAGAGCGGAGCCACGTGTGTATGCGGCGTACGAAGCGGAGCCGCCTGTGTATGGGGTGTGAGGAGCTGAGCCGCGTGTGTACAAGATGTACGGAGCAGAGCCGCGTGTGTTCTTGGTGTATGTAGTGGAGCCGTATGTGTACTAGGTGTATGGAGTGGAGCCGTGTGTGTACGAGGTGTACGGAATGGAGCCCTGTTTGTATGTAGTGTATGGAGCCGTGTGTGTGTACGGGGTATACGGAGCGGAGCAACGTGTGTACGGGGTGTACAAAACAGCCCTGTGTGTATGAAGTGTTACAGAGTTGAGCCGTGTGTACAGAGCAGAGCCATGTGTGTACTGAGTGGAGCCGTGTGTGTGAAGGGTGTACGAAATGGAGCCGTGTGTGTACGAGGCATACAAAGTGGAACCTTGTGTGTATGAGGTGTGCGGAGCCGTGCGTGTACAAGGTGTATGGTGGGGAGCATTTATAACTCCCAACCATCCCAGATCCAGCGGGACTGGCCCAATTTTGAGAGTCTGCCTCACTGTCCCGGCCAGAAGCTTAGTTGTCCCGCGGACACAGGAGTACACGGCGGAGCCCCAAGGAGCACTTTAAAATTGGCATGTGACATTCCCCCAGAAGTGATGTGCTGGAAGCTGACCAGAAATTAGGTAATTTCGGGAGGAGATTGTGACGGAACCATGGAGGCACTTCAGGGAATGCTTCAGATCCATCACCGTGTCCTCCTCCAACAGCGCGGACAGCAGGATCGCCTTGGAATCGGGTATGTCGGCCATGTGAGAGGATCATGATATGTCCTGCATTGGGAGGCTCAGGTAGGCACTACAATGGGAGCCGGGCTGCTATAGTATCTTTATAGAATCTATTTCTTTCTCTGTTTCTTTCTCTCTGTTCTTTCTTTCTTTTTTTTCTGTTCTTTCTTTCTCAATCTGTTTCTTGCTTTCTGTTTCTTTCTCTCTCTCTCTGTTCTTTCTTTCCCTCTAATCTTTCTTTTTTCTTTCTCTCTGTTCTTTCCTTCTTTCTTGCTCTGTTTCTTTCTTTCCCTCTCTCTCTGCTCTTTCTTTTCCCTCTTTCTTTCCCCTCTTTCATTCTCTCTGTTCTTCCTTTCTTTTTCTTTCTTTCTCTCTCAGTTCTTTCTCTCTGTTCTGTTATGGAAATTTAATTAGGATAAATCTATCCCCATGTTTGCGTCTGCTGTTCCCAAATTAAATGAGTATTTTCAGAGCTCTCTGGAAATCAACACTGTCCACTCAAATGTGCCAGCATAACATTCCATCAATACTAATGGCTTTATTATTATCACATAGTCTTATACATTTACAAAGGGGGGTGGTTAGTTAATTAACATACAATTAGAAGCTGCTAGATTATTGGCTGTTTGGATATAAGTGTATGCATTTTTCTTTAACTCTATCTTAAAGGTTGATTCAGTGATTCATGAATGACCCTTATCCAGCTTTCCTGTGATCTCAGCAAAAAACAGCTATCTACTCTGACCATCTGTAACTTAGTTCCTTTTTTCATGTTCTAAGAAAGTCCCATGAGCTATCTCCTGACTTGTACCCGTCTGACTTATGTAGGTCAGGGGTGAAGTCTTAGCAATTGATTATAGCTTTTATCAACTTTGCATAGATATGTGTTAAGGACAGAGTTTTAGCAAGTGAGATCTACCTGAATACATATGAATATACATTGAATACGTGGAATACATATATATTTCCATGACAGTCCCCCCTTAGATACCACTTGCCCTAAAACCTGCTCCTGTCCCAAAGCGCTGCAACTCTTTTGTGCTGCCGATGGGCTGGCACATGTCTAACACATGCACCCCTCATCGATGCAGGCTTTTCGCAAATGGGCGGTCAGGAGATCTGTCCCTAGCAGGGGTTCATGTGTTTGCAATCATAGTCTCTTTATTCAACTGCATGTTCAGAAAAACATGTGTATTCTTCATCAGGTAGGTCATCTGTCTGGTCTGTCAGAGCATCCACGACATCATTCATGGCTTAGGTGTCTCTTCTGGTACGGGAGCTTCCTTGCAATGCGATACGTGGATCCAAGCAGGCTTTCTTTCTAGTTTCACAGAGGTTGGTATCATCTGGGGCTCTTGGACAGTACCATCAAATCTGGGATCGAGTGTTCTCATTTTCAACTTTTTCACCAACACCCAGTCTCCTCGCTTTTCAAGGAGTACGTACCGGACACTGAGTCTGGATCTGGCAGTGAAGAGAAAAACTCGAGAATGGACATTAGTTTTTTGACCAATTCAATTACATAAGCAAACAAGATATCATTTTGCATATTCTGCTGCTGAGGAAGAATGCACCTAACTTGGGACTAGACCCAAACAAAATTTCGTATGGTGACAGCTTTTCTGGGTCTCTGGGAGTGTGCCTAACGCTAAATAGTGCAATCGGGAGTGTGTCATTTAGCTTTTCCTACTTTCTTGCTGCTTTGGGGGTGGTATGGAGCGTGTAGGCCTTAGTCTGACCCTACCGCTGGCCAGATCTCTTATGTCAGATCTGCTCTGAATGCGGGTCCCTGATCACTCTCTATAATTTCTGGAACCCCATATCTGCACACTATTTTCCGAAAGTAGCTTCTTTGCAGTAGTCTTTGCTGACTTGGAAGGCTTCTGTCCATCTTGAAAACGCTTCTTTGACCACAACGACGTATTTGCATCCTCCACTTGGCGACATCTGGATGTGGTCTATCTGGATCCTCTGGAGCTGGTAGAGTGGTCTTGCCAGATAAGGTGAGGGGGACTTTCTTCCACACGTCCAGGCTTGCATTTGCCGCAGGTCAGACAGATGCTGGTAAATTTGGCTGTTAGGGTGGAAATCCCTGAAGCGAACCAGTAAGCACCAATCGGATCATTCATCTGTGTCTTTGATATGTGGGTGGGTCCATGTGCCCATTGGACCACCATAGGGTGCATACTTTGTGGTAGGCAGGGTTTGGAGTCCATTGTAGATAGCCTTCCTTCTTTACGTGTTGCTTCTTTCGCATTCAGCTCTTCTTCTCCTTTGGAGCTTGGTCTTGCAACTTCTTGAGCAGATCCCAGGACGTCTTTTTGTCTGGATTCTTGTCTTCGGTCGTCATGTAGTAGTCGTCCGGCTCTACGACCTCTCCCACTTCTCCATGTTGTCTTCCTTTGGCTGCTTCTTCGGCTGCCATGTCCACCATGTTATTGCCTCACGCCTCTTCTGTTCTCCGTTTTCTATGCACTTTGATTTTTCAAATTGCCACCATTTTGGAAGTTGGAGTACACCCAGCAGGTCCCTGATGGCTCTATGATGCTTCACGGTTGTCCCGCTTGCTGTGATGAAGTCCCTTGCAGCCCAGATGGGCCCAAAGTCGTGTGCTATGCCATGCGAGCACCTGTAGTTGGTGTAGATGTTTGCAGTCTTGACTTCTGCCATCTGGCAGGCCTTCATCAACGCTATCAGTTCTGCTTCCTGGGCTGACAGGCTAGGTGACAGACTTCTGGACCACAGGATTTCTTGATTGCTGGTCACTGCACTTCCAGTGTGGAATCTTCTTCATCTGCAAATCTGGAGCCATCCAAGTAGAGGTTAAATTCTGTAAATTTTGTTCTGAAAAGTCCATATTGTATCCCCCCTTGGAGTGGGAGTAGAGTGGCCGGGATGAGGACTGTAGGTCTGGAGACGATGACATTGTGAGACAAAGGCGATAGAGGCGAAGATGCCTGGCGATGGGGAGATTATTGTTGGTTGAGCTTGATTGAGGATTGCCAAGATGTCGTGCAGAGTGACTGTTCAAGAGTGATGTCAGCAGTCTTGTCCAGGAAGGTGTGTGCTGCAGATACTGCCATCAGGCAGGAGGGTGCTCCTCTTGCAACTGGATCCAAGCGGGCTGAGGGGCAGCCTAAAAGTCTCTGTTTTCCCCCGTGAATCCATGTCAGGACTCCAGTAGCATGACCTTCTTTCTTCCATCAGGTAGACGGAAAGGCTTCTCGTAGTCAGGTAGGCCTGGTATTGGCGCTGAGACTGTGGAGTTCTTCCAATTTCCTGAATGAGTTGAAGGCTGCGTCCGATAGAAGGAGCGGGGTTGCGTTGATGTAATCGCACAGAGGCTGCATTAGGACTGAGGCATCAGGGATCCAGGTTCTGCAATACGACACTAGACCAGGGAAGGCCTGCAGCATCTTCGGAGTTGTTGGGGGAGCCATCTTCTCCACAGTGGTCTTCCAGTCATTTGACAGGTGTTTCGTCTGGTGGGCAATACAGTGTCCCAGGAATGTAACTTGCTTCTGACACCACTGGACTTTGTTCTTCCAGACCTTGCATTGCTGTTCCTCCAGGTAGAGTAGGAGAGACAAGGAATGGGCTGTGCAGGTATCGATGTCAACCCCACAAAGGAGAAGGTCATCTGTTATGAATGTGCTAGAGATGGTTTCTGAGCAGAGGCTCCCTCTGGTGGTTGCAGACAGTACTGAACCTTACAGCGAGGAATGGCAATCTGGAATCACTGACTGGACTGATATAAGGGAGATTCCCTCCCATGATGGTCACTGGTGATCAATTGTTCTTGTCTCTATTGTGGTTCCTGGTTCATTTGGAAGTTTGCTGGAGTCTTGCATTCATCTGCTGCTTTCAGATAAGATATTTTCTGCTTTTCTTTTGTGCTTGCTTTTTGCATAATTTTCTGCACTTTTGTGGAGGTCAGCCGGGTCCCCTCCTGGAGCCTGAGCTCCTCTCAGTTTATCTGTAGCCACTGTTATTTGTTCATTTGCTTTTTCCTGTTTTTTCAGTGGCTGCGGCTTAGTTTTGTTACACCAGAGATCTGATTTAGGTGGTGGAGATCGTGTGATCTCAGATGTTTTTGCAATCAGAAGAGTTGGTATTTTTTAGGGTTTTTTGTTGGATTGCAGTCAGAATTCTTTCTTGTACTTTTCTGTCTAGACAGATTGGGCCCCAGCGTTTGCTCATTCTATTTTCTGTCTGTGTCCGTGCTTCCTCTTGTCTAACCGCCATTACATGTTTGGGGGCTTCCTATTTTCTTTGGGGATCTGCTCCAGGGCAAATAGCTTTCATCTTTCTGCCTTTAGGTGTTGTTATCTCTCAGGCTGTGACGAGGCATCTAGGATCAACGTAGGAACGGTCAACGGCTACCTCTAGTTGTGTGGTTAGTTCAGGTTACTGCAATCCAATAGGTTCCAGCCTCTCTGTTGTATTGCCGTTTTTGCTTTTTCTCCTCAGCTACCTAAACATAACAGTCATCCACGTGTTGTAGAAGAGTGACTCCTGCATATTCTGCAATCCAGCTGACGAGGATGGAGGACATTGTCTTGGTGAAACTTGAAGGGCTTGTTCTGAGCACCTTGAGGCAATACTGTCCATATGCACTGCACTGGTGCGTGAAGGCAAACAGGTCATCCAGGTGGAGGGGAACACTGAAGAAGGCACTGCCCAGGTTGATCACCGTGAATACCGTTGCTGTGGCTAGCACTTTTGAGAGCAGAGTGCGGGTTCAGCACTGTTGGGGTTTCAAATACCGTAGCCTCTTTCACGGCCTTCAGGCCTTGCACCATTCTGAACTCGGTTGGTTCTCCTTTTACAGTCTTTTTCTTTACTGCGGATAGCTGGGATTTATTCCGATGGGCGAGGCAGCCCAGTCTGGCCTTGTCCTTCACTATGCTGCAGGGGACTCCCATCTCCCGGCACAAAACTGGTGGGAAAACCAGCCGTCTACTAGGAACCACATCATGAGAGATGACGACCAGCTGGCTTTCTTGTTCTCCACCTAGGCAGTCACTGGGTTAACACCTGCTCTGATCACAGTGGGTCTTCTTGTTGGGATGTCTCCTTCACCGGCTGCTTTTTCTCAGCACGGGCCATCAGTTGTTTCTTTTTCTCCAGCTGGGTCTCAGGTCAGTATTTGTGCACCAGTTTGAAGAGCTGAGTGGCCTTTTGCCAGTCCAGGGCCTGGGTGAACTGGTTGATTGCAGGGGGCACCTCCTGGTGCTTGCAAAAGATGAACCTCTGGCTTTGGAGCCGGATGTGGTGTTGCCATTCCATGAAGCGAGTAGGGTTCTTCTTAAGTTGAATATCCTGGCCAATGCCAAAGTTCCTAGGCCGTCTTCTTAGGTGAGTTCACTTAGACCTTCAGTTGGTCAGAGACATCTTGACTCTGGGTGATGGAGTGGCTTTCTGGTACTATGTCCAGCACCTCCTGTGATAGGCCTGCAGTGGTTGTTTGAGGTTCCTGTTTCTTCTTGGGTCAGAGGTGAAGAAAATGTCACGGTCCCATCCTCCTGGAACACTCTGGTCACCTTCAGCTTCTGCAGCAGGTCCACTCCCAACAGGTTGAGGGTGCAGGTCTTTGACACAACAAACTGGGACAGGATGGAGTGTTCTGGCTGAGTCCACACGCTCAGGGGCTTCATAATCTGGAAATATCTGATTTGACCATCAATTCCCATGCAGGATGCAGAAGATTCTGATAGACAGGTGAGGTTGCGGTGTTCCACAAGAAAAGATCTGACTACGCCATCCACTCTCAGGATATTGGTCCCACTGGTGGGGTTCCTTGTGGACCTGGCGTGCTCCTGTCCTATGGACGGGGTTCTTCACTGCTTTCTGTGTTTCTTCTTTGACCTGTTCTTCTGGGCGAAGTCGGTGTTCTGCACTGGTTCCGGAAATGGCCAAACCCGCCACAGCTGTAACACTGGAGATCCCCTCTGTCCCGGCAGGACTCAGTCCTTTTAGCTACTGCAAGCAGGGTATCAATTGCTGTTGACGTGTACCCAGGCCTGGCTACTACCAGTGATTTCCTGATTGGTTCTCTCAGTCCATGCACAAAGGCCTGTGCCAACATCCGTCTGTGTGTCTGATCATGGGTAATGAGGCCCAAATTTTGAAACATTTGCATCACTTTGTCATGGAACTTCTCTACAGACTGTCTGGTCTTGGCTCGTGACATGTAGGCTGAGAGCCTATCCTATCAGTCTGCTTTTGGCCCATTTTCTGAGCTGCTCAATTAGCTTTGGTCCTGTCTCCCAGGCATACGCATCTAATTCTGCTGGAAGCTTGAAGTGTTCTCTCATAATTGGCCAGAATGCATCACCTGCTTTTATTTCCATTACGGCCCAGAGATCAATCCAGGCTGCTGCATACGTTCGCTGGATCTGCTGCATTTTTTGGCAAAATGGCATGGGGTGTATCCCTGGGTCTGGCAGCATACTGATCACCTGGCTTGGGATGAAGGGCTTGTAGGATGGTGCCTCTACCTGTCCCTGCCCTATTGGTGCTTGTGGGTTTTCTTCCCTAGTATTGGGCAGCATGTATGATGTTGCGTCTTCATCGGATGAGAAGTGACATGGTGTGCTTGGTGCATACACTGGGTACTGAGGTTCCTCATTTGTGTATCATTTCCTCACAGATGATTTCAATGCTTCTTTAACACCTTTTCAATCTTATTCACATAAAAAATCACTTCCTGATCCGTTCAAATAACTTGCTGTACCTTCTACGCGATGCAAGACCACCACTGCTCTTTTATAGCAGACGGCAATCTAAAAACAAACTTTCCTCTGCCTTTCAAAAAAGCATTTAATTCATTGTGCAGCGTAAAGTCTGCCCGTCCATTGGATTCTCACGTACTCTGACCTTCTATTCACATGCTTAGCCCTTCCTGCCTACGTACTGTGTCTATTCCAAAAACCTATTCAACAAAGGTGACTAAAAATTCAAAAAATGGTTGGAGAAAATAAGAAAAGAAAACTCTAAAATAAGTTGATTAGAAAAACCTCTCCAAAATTATTTAAAAATGTACTTAAAAGAAAAACTTTAAAAACAAAAGTTAGATTTAAAAAGAAAAAAGAAAACCCTACACAGTTTAGTAAAAACTCTAGGAAAAAGATTGACCAAAATAAAAACTCCAAAAGCAAAAAGAAAAAACTGATCAAAAAGGGGAGGGAAAAATCGTATTAATAGTAAAACTCTAAAAACAACAAGGTTGACAAGAAGAAAAAAAAAACCCTTGTTACTAAAACAGCTAATTAAAAACAGAAAAGAGGTGGAAAAAACTGATTGGTAAAATGATTGATAAAAACAAAAAGAAAAATACTTTTAAGACTTTTGTCCGTTATTCAAAAGCATTCAAAGAGAGATGAATGCAGACATAAACAATTTCCTCTTTTTTTTTTTTCTCTTTCACTGCTGCTGGCACTTCCCCTGTTCCCTTATACCTCTGCTTGTTTGTGTCCCTGGAATCATGTATCAAAAAAGCATAGAGCAGGAAAAAATGGATACTTCTCAGCTTCAACTCCTCAAAACCTCTGCGCTCCACCTGTGACTAGCAGACCAACTCAGATTAAAACAAAAACCAGAACAAACAGAGCAAAAACAGATGTGACACCGTGATTAGCAGAAGGGGGATTTAAGGGGGCTTTTAGCCCGCTGCCTGCAGTGGGGAAGTTATAAAAAATAAAAAAATAAAAAAAAACGAAACACTTGCTGTTCTGACTGTTAAAGCAACAGTACCCGATAAAAAAACAGGAACATGTACAAACGAAGACAGACCCCCGGGTAATCCGAATCCCTCCTTGTTAACCTGTGACACGTACAAGCTGCTCTGGCAACCGATAGCTTACCAATTGCACTGAGCACATCGGTGCTACAGGTCTATTACCTTCTGAAAACCAGTCGCCTTTTCAGTACGCCGGTCACAGGCATCTGTAATAGCCTTTCAAAACTCCTACCATTCACGTCTGGGAATCTGGGAGTTTGTCCCACTCCAGTGCGTGAGTATCTGCAAGAGTTTATCCAGCAATTTGGCTTCCTGCTAAGCGGTTCCAAAGTAATCAGCAAGCAAAAACAGTCACCATTCCAACTTTCTCCCAGGTTCACACAAAACATGAAACACATACACAGCAGGAGCAAACACCTTATATCCCAGGGTTTTGGATAAGGGTGTGGACTTTTTACACTACCTGGGAATGCGGTGGTGACCACACCTGACTGGCAAAAGGTGTAGACCTGGACTGAGCACAGGGGACTTTCAGGTAAGATGACAAGATTTTCTTACCTTACTTATGGAGCTGCGCAGTCTCCGTCCCGTGAGCCAAGGCCATGGCTAACACCTCTGTCTCTCCGGTCAGCAGGTCCCCGTGTGTTTTGTCCACTGCCCCGCATGCAGGTGCCAACGGTTATGGAAATTTAATTAGGATAAATCTATCCCCATGTTTGCTTCTGCTGTTCCCAAATTAAATGAGTATTTTCAGAGCTCTCTGGAAATCAACACTGTCCACTCAAATGTGCCAGCATAACATTCCATCAATACTTATGGCTTTATTATTATCACATAGTCTTATACATTTACAAAAGGGGGTGTTTAGTTAATTAACAAACAATTAGAAGCTGCTAGATTATTGGCTGTTTTTTATATATAAGTGTGTATGCATTTTTCTTTAACTCTAAACAAAGGTTGATTCAATGATTCATGACCCTTATCCAGCTTTCCTGTGATCTCAGCAAAAAACAGCTATCTACTCTGACCATCTGTAACTTCGTTCCTTTTTTCATGTTCTAAGAAAGTCCCATGAGCTATCTCCTGACTTGTACCCGTCTGACTTATGTAGGTCAGGGGTGAAGTCTTAAGCAATTGATTATAGCTTGTGTCAGCTTTGCATAGATATGTGTTAAGGACAGAGTTTTAGCAAGTGAGATCTACCTGAATGCATATGAATATACATTGAATACGTAGAATACATATATATTTCCATGACAGTTCTTTCTTTCCCCTTTCATTCTCTCTGTTCTTCCTTTCTTTTTTTCTCTGTTTTCTTTCTCTCTAATCTTTCTCTCTGTTCTTTCTTTCTCCTCTTTTTCTCTGTTTTCTTTCTCTCTGTTCTTTCGTTCTCTCTGCCTCTGTTTTCTTCCTCTTTCTTTCTCTGTTATTTCTTTCTTTCTTTCCCCTTTCTTTCTTCCTCTCTGTTCTTTCTTTCCCTCTCTAATATTTCTTTCTTTCTTTGTTCTTTCTTTCCCTCTCTAATCTTTCTTTCTCTATTTCTTTCTTTCTTATCTGTTTCTCTCTCTGTTCTTCCTTTCCCTCTCTGTTATTTCTTTCTTTCCCCTTTCTTTCTTCTCTCTGTTCTTTCTTTCCCTCTCTAATATTTCTTTGTCTCTCTCTGTTCTTTCTTTCCCTCTCTAATATTTCTTTTTCTCTCTGTTTCTTTCTTTCTGTGTTCTTTCTTTCTTAATATCTGTTACTTTCTCTCTGTTCTTTCTTTCCCTCTCTAATCTTTCTTTCTCTCTGTTCTTTCTCTCTAATGTTTCTTTTTTTCTTCCTCTCTCATTGTGCTTTCTTTGTCTCTCTAATCTTTCTCTGTTTTCTTTCTCTCTCTGTTCTTTCTTTCTCTTTCTTTCTTTCTCTCTGTTTTCTTTCTCTCTCTGTTCTTTCTTTCCCCTCTTTCTTTCTCTGTTCTTTCTTTCTCTCTCCTTTATCTCTCTGTTTTCTTTTTTGTCTCTCTGTTTCTTTCTTTTCATCAGTACCAGCCACTATGCCCACAGCACCAGCCACTGTGCCCTGTTATGTTTCGGTAGCTGAGGAGGACAGGAACAACAGCAGGGCAGCCGAACACCTGAGATGTTAGTAACTGATGGGTTGCAGATTTCTAAACTAACGACACAACTAGAGGTAGCCGTGGAGAGTTCCTAAGTTGATCCTAGACGCCTCGTCACCGCCTGAGAGATAACTACACCTAAAGGCAGAAAGATGAAAGCTATCTGCCCCGGAGCAGATCCCCAAAGAAAATAGGAAGCCCCCAAACATATAATGGCGGTTAGACAAGATGAAAATACAAACATAGGCAGAAAATAGACTGAGCAAACGCTGGGGCCACAAGCTGACTAAATAGGATAGGACAGGAGAGATTACTTTCTGCAACCCAGAAAACCCTACAAAAATCCAACAATTCTGATTACAAAAATACTGAGATCACACGATCTCGCCACCCACTAAATCAGATCTTAGTGTGAACAAAAACCAAGCCGCAGCCGCTGAAAAAACAGGAAAAAGCAAATGAGCAAATAACAGTGGCTGCAGATAAACTGAGGAGCTCAGGCCCCAGGAGTGACCTGGCTGACCTCCACAAAAGTGCAGAAAACAATGCAAAAAGCAAGCACAAAAAGAAAAGCGAAAAATATCTTATCTGAAAGCAGGAGATGCAGGCAAGACTCCAGCAAACTTCCAAATGAACCAGGAACCACAATTGAGACAAGAACAATTGATCACCGGCAACCATCATGGGAGGGAACCTCCCTTATATCAGACCAGTCAGTGAACCCAGATTGCCACTCCTCACTGAAAGGTTCAGTACTGTCTGTAACCACCAGAGGGAGCCTCTGCTCAGAAACCATCTCTAACACATTCATAACAGTGCCCTCAGTACTAATCTGTTATGATTTGGTAGCTGAGGAGAGCAGGCAAAAAAGGAAATACACCAGAGAGGTTGGAATCTATGGGATTGCAGTACCCTGACTAACCACCACAACTAAAGGCAGCCGTGGAGCGTACCTACGTTGGTCCTAGACGCCTCGTCACAGCCTGAGAAGCTAACCACACCTAAAGATAGAAAGAGGAAAGCTATCTGCCCCGGAGCAGATCCCCAAAGAACATAGAAAGCCCCCAAACGTAATGGCGGCTAGACAAGAGGAAATACTGACACAGATAGAAAATAGTATGAGCAAACGTTGGGGCCCAAACTTCCTAAATAGAAAAGGATAGGAAGGACACTTACTGCAATCCCAAAAAACCCTGAAAAGTACCAACTCTACTAATTACAAAAACACCTGAGATCACACGACCTCTACCACCTAAATTAGTTCCCTGGTGTAACAAAAACTAAACAGCAACCACTGAAAAAACTGGAAAAGGCAAATGAACAAACAACAGTGGCTGTACTAAACTGAGAGGAGCACAGGCCCCCGAAGGGGACCCGGCAGACCCCCACAGAAGTGCAGGACAAAATGCAAAAAGCAAGCACAAAAAACTAAAAGAAGAAAATGTCTTATCTGTTAGCAGAAGATGCAGGCACGAAACAGCAGGCTACAAAGTGAACAGGAATCAAAGATGAGCCCAGAACAATTGATCACCGGCAACCCTGATGGGAGGGAACCTCCCTTATATAAGACCAGTCATAACACCTGATCGCCAATCTTCACAATCTTCATTGGATAGTTCAGTACTGTTTGTGACCACCAGAGGGAGCTTCTGCTCAGAATTCATTTCTAGCACATTCACAACACCAATCAGTGTGATCAGCATTGCTAGATGGGTGCGGTTGGGGCGTGGACTAGTTTTGAAATGGGTGTGGTCGGGTGGGCGTGGCCTAAAATTTCCCACAGTGCGCCACAACCTGTGTCCCTCTTTCACTTCTTCAAAAGTTGGGAGGTATGATGGTGGGCCCCAAGAATGATTTTTCTCTGGTGGGCCCAAGGTTCTCCAGTCCGACGCTGCTTGTTACCCAGTAATGACCATTAACGGCCAATACTATATTCCTTTGGGAAGTGAACAGGCTTTATACATGTTCCCTGTTACAATGGGGTTCAGTGGGCCACCGACCCTTTCCTCTATCACTCCTGTGGTGAACCCAACAATCCATCCACCTTGATCATTCCTGGCACCGACCCTTTCTACTGTCACTTCCACTGCCAATTTGGCCACACACCTGTTATGAATGTGTTAGAGATGGTTTCTGAGCAGATGCTCCCTCTGGTGGTTACAGACAGTACTGAACCTTTCAGCAAGGAGTGGCAATCAGGGATCACGGACTGGTCTGATATAAGGGAGGTTCCCTCCCATGATGGTTGCCGGTGATCAATTGTTCTTGTCTCAATTGTGGTTCCTGGTTCATTTGGAAGTTTGCTGGAGTCTTGCCTGCATCTCCTGCTTTCAGATAAGATATTTTTTGCTTTTCTTTTTGTGCTTGCTTTTTGCAATGTTTTCTGCACTTTTGTGAAGGTCAGCCAGGTCCCCTCCTGGGGCCTGAGCTTCTCACAGTTTATCTGCAGCCACTGTTATTTGCTCATTTGCTTTTTCCTGTTTTTTCAGCGGCTGCAGCTTGGTTTTGTTCACACTGAGATCTAATTTAGCGGGTGGCGAGATCGTGTGATCTCAGTATTTTTGTAATCAGAATTGTTGGATTTTTGTAGGTTTTTCTGGGTTGCAGAAAGTAATCTCTCCTTTACTATCCTATTTAGTCAGTTTTCTTTAGGGATCTGCTCCGGGGCAGATAGCTTTCATCTTTCTGCCTTTAGGTGTAGTTATCTCTCAGGCTGTGTCGAGGCGTCTAGGATCAACATAGGAACATACAAAAAAAGGCTGCACTCAAGCATACTAAAGCATTACAACATGGAATACATGAAATTTAGAAAAGCAATATGGCTTTGGAATATAAGGAAAAATTTGAGACGCTTAGTATAAACATTTGGCCAAACATTTTAAAGCCCACCAACCATCGTCAAGGTGGTCTCAGTTCTGGTGAGTCCCTGACCTAATGTGAACATACCTCTATTAGGCTGATATCTGAATTTCTGGGTGAATATGCACCTCTGTCAGTAATGCCTGCATTTCTGGGTAAAGTAGGGACCTGGTGTAATTAAAATCACCACCTGGTGGGGGCAGAGTGCTCGGTCAGCAAGCTAACATTCAAAAGACAAAAAAACCTGACTGGCACATCCAGACTTATGTGAACTAGGTGCAAACCAAGGGAAGCTACCCCCATGTAAAACATACAAAAAAAGGCTGCACTCAAGCATACTAAAGCATTACAACATGGAATACATGAAATTTAGAAAAGCAATATGGCTTTGGAATATAAGGAAAAATTTGAGACGCTTAGTATAAACATTTGGCCAAACATTTTAAAGCCCACCAACCATCGTCAAGGTGGTCTCAGTTCTGGTGAGTCCCTGACCTAATGTGAACATACCTCTATTAGGCTGATATCTGAATTTCTGGGTGAATATGCACCTCTGTCAGTAATGCCTGCATTTCTGGGTAAAGTAGGGACCTGGTGTAATTAAAATCACCACCTGGTGGGGGCGGAGTGCTCGGTCAGCAAGCTAACATTCAAAAGACAAAAAAACCTGACTGGCACATCCAGACTTATGTGAACTAGGTGCAAACCAAGGGAAGCTACCCCCATGTAAAACATACAAAAAAAGGCTGCACTCAAGCATACTAAAGCATTACAACATGGAATACATGAAATTTAGAAAAGCAATATGGCTTTGGAATATAAGGAAAAATTTGAGACGCTTAGTATAAACATTTGGCCAAACATTTTAAAGCCCACCAACCATCGTCAAGGTGGTCTCAGTTCTGATGAGTCCCTGACCTAATGTGAACATACCTCTATTAGGCTGATATCTGAATTTCTGGGTGAATATGCACCTCTGTCAGTAATGCCTGCATTTCTGGGTAAAGTAGGGACCTGGTGTAATTAAAATCACCACCTGGTGGGGGAGGAGTGCTCGGTCAGCAAGCTAACATTCAAAAGACAAAAAAACCTGACTGGCACATCCAGACTTATGTGAACTAGGTGCAAACCAAGGAAGCTACCCCCATGTAAAACATACAAAAAAAGGCTGCACTCAAGCATACTAAAGCATTACAACATGGAATACATGAAATTTAGAAAAGCAATATGGCTTTGGAATATAAGGAAAAATTTGAGACGCTTAGTATAAACATTTGGCCAAACATTTTAAAGCCCACCAACCATCGTCAAGGTGGTCTCAGTTCTGGTGAGTCCCTGACCTAATGTGAACCTACCTCTATTAGGCTGATATCTGAATTTCTGGGTGAATATGCACCTCTGTCAGTAATGCCTGCATTTCTGGGTAAAGTAGGGACCTGGTGTAATTAAAATCACCACCTGGTGGGGGCGGAGTGCTCAGTCAGCAAGCTAACATTCAAAAGACAAAAAAACCTGACTGGCACATCCAGACTTATGTGAACTAGGTGCAAACCAAGGGAAGCTACCCCCATGTAAAACATACAAAAAAAGGCTGCACTCAAGCATACTAAAGCATTACAACATGGAATACATGAAATTTAGAAAAGCAATATGGCTTTGGAATATAAGGAAAAATTTGAGACGCTTAGTATAAACATTTGGCCAAACATTTTAAAGCCCACCAACCATCGTCAAGGTGGTCTCAGTTCTGGTCAGTCCCTGACCTGCTTTCAGATAGTATATTTTTGCTTTTCTTTTTGTGCTTGCTTTTTGCAATGTTTTCTGCACTTTTGTGGAGGTCAGCCAGGTCCCCTCCTGGGGCCTGAGCTCCTCACAGTTTATCTGCAGCCACTGTTATTTGCTCATTTGCTTTTTCCTGTTTTTTCAGCGGCTGCAGCTTGGTTTTGTTCACACTGAGATCTAATTTAGCGGGTGGCGAGATCGTGTGATCTCAGTATTTTTGTAATCAGAATTGTTGGATTTTTGTAGGTTTTTCTGGGTTGCAGAAAGTAATCTCTCCTATACTATCCTATTTAGTCAGTTTTCTTTGGGGATCTGCTCCGTGGCAGATAGCTTTCATCTTTCTGCCTTTAGGTGTAGTTATCTCTCAGGCTGTGTCGAGGCGTCTAGGATCAACATAGGAACGCTCCACGGCTACCTCTAGTTGTGTCGTTAGTTTAGGAATCTGCAACTCATCAGTTACCAACATCTCATGTGTTCTGCTGCCCTGCTGTTGTTCCTGTCCTCCTCAGCTACCGAAACACAACACACACCCACACGAGATACTCCAAGCAACGACCTCTTCTCCCAACACTTCTGCTACAACATACTCTCACTCAGTCTACCTAACCCTATACCCAGTACCTCGCAGGCTCTCTCACAACCAAGCGCACACCTGTGCAGGACAGTGGCAACTGTATCAAGGGGGGCTCAATCTGGGAGGGGGATACTAACATCACAGAAAGCACAAAGAGGAGGGAATGTTGGCAACCTATTTTTGAAAAAGAACTTCCTGAGGGACCCTTGTTAGTGATGGGAAAGGGTGACATAACAATAATGGAAACGAACGCTATTGTTAAGGCTGCTCTCAGTTAGAGCACATTGGAGGTGTGGCTAGAGATATAGGGGAAGTAGGAGGGGCGACTATTCAAGCTGACAGTCGAATCATTGTTGAGTCACGTGGTCAGATAGCTGTTGCGGACATAGCGGTGACTAAATCTGGCAATCTTCCGTGTAGAATGATCATACATGCTGTGACCCCTACTTTTGACCCTATTCATCCAGACATTAGTGCTCAACAACGTTGCGCAACAATAACTCAGCTTTTAGAGTGTGCGAATATTAGTGAGCAGATTGAGACCTTAACAATCCTCGCTATTGGTGTTAGCATTTTCAGTTTCCCTGTTCATGCGTGTGCAAGAGAAATTGCTGGAATTATAATGAACAAGTGTAGCCCCCCAAGCATTTGCTGCCTCTCAGAAATCAGGTTAATTAGTAATGAGGACAGGATTGTTAAAGCTTTTAAGACTGCCTGTGTCACCTGGACTCCCCCATGATATTGATATTCCAGGACTATTACCGCCTCCTGCTCCTCATATACAAGTGATTACATCTGTTCTCTTCTGTACAGAGCTATGGCCAGAACTAAGCAGAAAGCTCATAAATCCACAGAGTGAAAGCTCCCCGCAAGCAACTGGCCACTAAGGCCGCTAGGAAGAGCACTCCTGCGACTGGTGGAGTGATGAAACCGCTCCGTTACCGGCCAGGAACAGTCGCTGTCCATGAGATCCGCCGCTATCAGAAGTCCACCGAGCTGCTGATCCGTAAGCTTCCCTTCCAGCGTCTGGTGAGGGAGATCGCCCAGGACTTCAAGACCGACCTATGCTTCCAGAGCTCAGCAGTGATGGACCAGCGAGGCTTATCTTGTGGGACTGTTCGAGGACACCAACCTAAACACCTGTCGCTGCAGCGTCATATGAGACTTCAATGTTCTCTCTTGATTCCGGATAATGTCACTCTTATCCGCTGTACCATCCTCAACCTGTGCATGCTGCTTCCTCTTTCCAGGGGAATGTGGATCATGATACTGATGCTCTCAGTGAAGATGCCTTTACACACACAGAGGATCATGACTATCTCGAACAAATGCAGGAAGAAGCAGCCTCCAAGAAAAACGTGTCCCATTCCCACATGCTGACCTTACTTTCCTCACTGATGGTTCCAGATTTGCAGATGAAACAGGAAGTTTCCATACGGGATATGCCGTTGTTACACATGACTAGGTCATCTCAGCTGGATCCCTACCACCGCATATGTCTGCACAAGAAGCGGAACTTAAGACTTTGACACTGGCTTGTCAGGAAGCGACAGAGAAGGTGGTCAACATCTACACGAATTCAAGATATGCTTTCGGAGTGGCTCATGATTTTGGTAGTATCTGGGCAGCCAGAGGATACTTAATGTCCAGTGGAACTCCTGTAAAACATGCTGCTTCCATACAAGAACTTGTGGCCGCTCTAGATCTACCTTCGGAGGTTGCAGAGATCAAGATCAAAACTCATGGGAGATTGGATTCTCCAGAAGCAAGGGGGAACTTCTTCGCTGACAAAACAGCAAAAACTCCAACAACTACTTGCTCTTTTTCTTCCTACTCCTACTGATTTCAGGGGACATCTCCCCCAACCCTGGTCCACCATCCCCCAACCTCAATCCCTACCCTACCTCATACCGAAACCATAATAATCTTATTAATATTACTTGCACTCCCTCATCTCCTTCTTTCAATTGTGCCCTCTGGAATCCACGGTCTGCAAGCAACAAGCTATCCTTCCTGCACAACTACTTTCTGAACCACTCTCTTAATCTGTTGGCCCTCACTGAAACCTGGATTCAGGATTCTGACACTGTCTCCCCTGCTGCCATTTCCTATGGTGGTTTACAGTTCTCCCATTCCCCGAGACCCACAAACAGACATGGTGGTGGAGTTGGCATACTCCTGTCCCCACAATGCACTTTCCAGGTCATCCCCCCAATTCCATCACTCTCATTCCCTTCTTTTAAGGTCCACACCATCAGGCTCTTCCATCCCCTCTCCCTCAGAGTAGCGGTGATATATCGGCCCCCCGGCTCACCCACAAAGTTTGTTGACCACTTCTCAGCCTGGCTGCCGCACTTCATGTCCTCAGAACTACCAACCCTTATCCTTGGAGACTTCAACATCCCCATTAACAGCCCTACTTCCACATCTGCATCTCAGCTTCTATCACTAACCACTTCTCTAGGCCTCTCACAGCTTTCAACCTCTGAGACACACAAGGATGGCAACACCCTTGACCTGATCTTTGTCCGCCTCTGTTCAATCTCCCACCTAAATAACTCACCGCTTCCACTCTCTGACCACAACATTCTCTCCTTCACGCTCACAAATCCTCCACCACCCCAGCGCACTCCTACCTACCACACATTCAGAAATCTACAAGCTATTAACCCTCAGACACTTTCAGACTCCCTACACTCATCGCTGTCCCCAATCTCCTCTTTTTCCTGTCCTGATCTGGCTGTTCATCACTACAATGACATTCTTAGAAGCACCCTTGACCAAGTAGCACCGCTCACCCTCAGAACCTCCAAACACACAGTAAAACAGCCCTGGCTCACATTGCAAACTCGACTTCTTCAGCGATGCTCTAGGAGTGCTGAACGCCTCTGGAGAAAAACCCGCACACTAGAAGACTTCATCCACTTTAAATTCATGTTAAGAACTTATAATGCTGCCCTTCACCTCGCCAAACAGACCTACTTCACCACCCTGATCTCCTCACTAGCCAACAACCCCAAGAAACTTTTTGACACTTTTCACTCCCTCCTCAGGCCAAAAGCACAAGCCCCTATCACAGACATTTGTGCGGACGACCTGGCCTCCCACTTTATAGAAAAAATAGATACTATCCGTCAGGAAATCTGCTCTCAACCACCAAGTGCTGTGACTCCCATCCCACCCTGCATTTCCCCTGGCTCACTTTCCACATTTGATCCCATAACAGAAGAAGTCTCCAGACTCCTCTCTTCCTCTAGTCCGACTACATGCACTACCTACCCCATCCCCTCACATCTCCTCCAGTCTCTCCAGTTGTCACAACTCACCTAACTACAATCTTTAATCTCTCACTCTCCTCTGGCATTTTCCCATCCTCCTTCAAACACTCCATCATTCCGCCCCCTACATTTGACTGAAACTGCACTCATCAAAGTGACCAATGACCTTCTGACAGCAAAACGTAACGGCGACCACTCTCTGCTCATTTTTCTTGACCTTTCTGCAGCTTTCGACACTGTTGACCACTGTCTCCTACTGTCTAGGCTCCAGTCACTAGGTATTAAGGACACTGCTCTCTCCTGGCTCTCTTCCTATCTTTCTGACCGCTCCTTCAGTGTTTTATTCTCTGGCTCCACATCGTCTCCTCTTCCTCTCACTGTCGGTGTACCCCATGGCTCAGTCCTTGGCCCCCTTCTCTTCTCTCTCTACACGGCCCCAATTGGACAGACCATCAGCAGATTTGGCTTTCAGTACCATCTTTATGCTGATGACACACAAATATACACGTCATCCCCCGACCTTACTCCCGCTGTTCTACAGAACGCCACGACGGTCTGTCTGCAGTCTCCAACATCATGTCCGCTCTCTATCTGAAACTTAACCTCTCCAAGACTGAACTCCTTCTGCTCCCGCCGTCTACTAACCTCCCTAAATCTGACATTTCCCTCTCTGTGGGCAGCACCAAAATAACACCCCGGCAGCAGGCTCGCTGTCTGGGTGTTATGTTTGACACCAATCTCTCCTTCACCCTCCCATATACAATCTCTTGCCGCTTTTGCCGTCTACACCTAAAGAACATCTCTAGAATCCGCCCTTTTCTCACCATGGAAACAACAAAAACCCTCACTGTAGCATTGATCCACTCCCGCCTGGACTACTGCAACACTCTATTACTTGGCCTCCCCATTACTCGACTATCCCCTCTCCAGTCCATCCTTAATGCAGCAGCCAGGGTCATCCATCTGGCTAATCGGTACTCGGACGCGTCCACTCTTCGCCAGTCCTTACACTGGCTGCCCATTCATTATAGGATCCAATTCAAAGTACTGGTTCTCACCCACAAAGCTCTCCACAGTGCAGCACCCCCCTACATCTCCTCCCTCATTTCTATCTATCGGCCTAACCGACTGCTGCGCTCTGCAAACAACTTTCGACTAACCTCTGCCCTAATCCGTACCTCCCACTCCTGACTCCAAGACTTTTCCCGCGCTGCGCCAATCCTCTGGAATGCTCTACCCCAATAAATTAGGACTATCCACAATTTGCATGGTTTCAAGCGCTCCCTCAAAACACATTTGTTCAGAGTGGCCTATCACATTCACTAATCAAAGTCGTTCTATGTTTGTGTGTATGTGTAGCCCATTCACTATCTCCATCTATCCCTCACTCCCTCAAGATGGCTGGACCATCATTGTAAATGCACCATTGTGTAACGCATCCCACGGCTGCGGGGCGTTGGGACATGGCATAGCTTGCCTAACTAGCCAATGCTCCCACGCCGCCAGTCCACGACGACGTGAGGCATGCGTCCCAGATGGTAAGAGAATGTGGACCCACTGGACCACGGGGAGACCCGAGCCTGCCCGGATCAGGGAAGGGCAGCGACCGGGATCCGTGGCAGCTGAGCATGTGGGCAAGGTGGCGACCTGCAGGACTAGACAACACCGCACAACTTCAGGTAAGAAGAAACATAAAGTTTTCTTAAAGAAACACAGTACATAAAAAGAACATATGACCGGGCTCCCGATTCCGCACATCAGAGAAGGTACACGACTCAGGATCACAGACGAGTGCAGGAGGACATCACGGGTAGATGCAGTCCAGGGTTATCTGGCACGGGCATACTTGGGCGGCCTCTCTCTCAGGCCTCAGGCGTAGCACAGGCTCAGCAGGAGAACATCAGACACCGACCTCAGACAGACTTCAGGCGATGGCGGGGTCATCACGGGTAGATGCAGTCCAGGATCATCTGGCACGGGCATACTAGTATGGCCTCACTCTCAGGCCTCAGGCGTAGCACAGGCTCAGCAGGAGAACATCAGACACCGACCCAGGACAGACGTCATCACAGGGTAGACCAAGGAGGAACCGGCAGGACATCGGAACATCAGGAACACGGACTGGATCTCAGGGACACAGGAACACGGACAGGACATCAGGAACACGGATTGGATCTCAGGGAGTCGGGAACACAGACAGGAACATCAGGAACACGGATTGGATCTCAGGGAGTCAGGAACACGGACAGGAACATCAGGAACACGGACTGGAACACAGGCATCGGACTCTGGACATCTGGCACCGATCGGCAGGCTCCGGACATCAGGCAGAGATGGATAGGATCCGGACATCTGGAAGTGATCATCGGACATCGGATATCAGGCAGTGGTCATCAGGAAGGACACGGTCCTCGGACTCCGGACATCTAATATCGATCTGAAAAGGAACCCCAGCGGTCTGGTGCAAGTCCCGCCAGGCTCAACGGGAGCTGGCCGGGAATTGCACAGAAGCTGACCACAGAGTAACGGAAACTCAGCACACACCGGACTCCTCCTTCCAAGATGAACTCAGGTTATATAGCAAGGATTCACAGTCACTGGCACAGGGTTCAGGACACAGCAGGATTTCAGGAACATAACAAAGAGAACACAGTTCAGACAGTCAGGTACAGGATGCGATCCAGGATCAGGGGTTCAGGTAATTAGACACAGCAGGAACAGGCCTGGATATACAGCCTCCAGGAACGGCGATCTGGGTAATCAGCCCCAGCATAGGTGGAAACACAAGACACAGTTCAGACATTCAGGTACCGGGTTAGGTCCAGGATCAGGGATTCAGGAAACAAGACACAGCAGGAACAGGCCTGGATATACAGCCTCCAGGAACGGCGATCTGGTAATCAGCCCCCAGCATAGGCGGAAACACAAGACACAGTTCAGACATTCAGGTACCGGGTTAGATCCAGGATCAGGGATTCAGGAAACAAGATACAACAGGAACAGGCCTGGATATGCAGCCTCCAGGAACGGCGATCTGGGTACTCAGCCCCAGGCAGAAACACAAGACAGGACAAGGGGAATCAGCTCTCCAGAGCTGATCAAACTCAGAGCAGGAGCTGAACACACAACCACATACGGCTAGGTTCAGGAATTCAATGTGGATTCAATGTGAAGCTCTGGCAACGCCCATCAGGGCTGGGGAACTTTATATATGAACTGCTTCACAGCGATAGGCTGGAGCAGTAATTCTAGTACACACCCAATCCTCATAAAAGCAGGACAGGTGTGGGCCGCGCCCCCTATACAGAGCCAGACAACTCATTACAGAGGAACAACTGACAGTGGCTGCTGCCACACACGCAGTAAATCATGCACCATTGCAGAGGACTTTGCAACCTACGGATGGTCTTCACAGCAGGCCAGGCGCCTGACAGAAGCTGCTGCCACACACGTAGTAAATCATGCACCATTGCAGAGGACTTTGCAACCTACGGATGGTCTTCACAGCAGGCCAGGCGCCTGACAGAAGCTGCTGCCACACACGTAGTAAATCATGCACCATTGCAGAGGACTTTGGAACCTACGGATGGCTTCTGCAGCAGGTCAGGAACCGCACATGCGGGTGGTCATGCAACGCAGCGGAGACACTCACGCAAGTACGGCCACGCAGCAGAGCTGGGAACTGAGCAGCATCCATACAGGTAACAGACAACAGTATCCCAGCTGGTTAGGGGGAAAGGAGCAAAAGGGTTAATGCAAAAGACATGCAGAGTAACGCTGGAAAACAAAGTACAGACAATACCAGCGTTACAGTATCCCCCTCCTCAGGCCCCCTCTTCTGAAGACCCAAGTAAAAAAAAGTTCCCCAGAAAATTCACTTGGGTTTGGCGGTAAGTCCCACATTTCACAATATGGCAGCAGAGTTCATAGCTCGAAAAAGTCCGAACCGCTGACCAAGCGGGGAATCGAGCCATCTAGTCCACTTACCATGTGGGGACCAAGCAGTCTAGTTCGTACATCAGGTGGAGCTTGGAGAAAAGTCCTGCAGACCACACATGCTCAGCGGAGTCCATGGCCAGAGCTTTCTGTAATGCATCCCATGGCTGCGGGGCGTTGGGACATGGCATAGCTTGCCTAACTAGCCAATGCTCCCACGCTGCCAGTCCACGACGACGTGAGGCATGCGTCCCAGATGGTAAGAGAATGTGGACCCACTGGACCATGGAGGGAGACCCGAGCCTGCCCGGATCAGGGAAGGGCAGCGACCGGGATCCGTGGCAGCTGAGCATGTGGGCAAGGTGGCGACCTGCAGGACTAGACAACACCGCACAACTTCAGGTAAGAAGAAACATAAAGTTTACTTAAAGAAACACAGTACATAAACAGAACATATGACCGGGCTCCCGATTCCGCACATCAGAGAAGGTACACGACTCAGGATCACAGACGAGTGCAGGAGGACATCACGGGTAGATGCAGTCCAGGGTTATCTGGCACGGGCATACTTGGGCGGCCTCTCTCTCAGGCCTCAGGCGTAGCACAGGCTCAGCAGGAGAACATCAGACACCGACCTCAGACAGACTTCAGGCGATGGCGGGGTCATCACGGGTAGATGCAGTCCAGGATCATCTGGCACGGGCATACTAGTATGGCCTCACTCTCAGGCCTCAGGCGTAGCACAGGCTCAGCAGGAGAACATCAGACACCGACCCAGGACAGACGTCATCACAGGGTAGACCAAGGAGGAACCGGCAGGACATCGGAACATCAGGAACACGGACTGGATCTCAGGGACACAGGAACACGGACAGGACATCAGGAACACGGATTGGATCTCAGGGAGTCGGGAACACAGACAGGAACATCAGGAACACGGATTGGATCTCAGGGAGTCAGGAACACGGACAGGAACATCAGGAACACGGACTGGAACACAGGCATCGGACTCCGGACATCTGGCACCGATCGGCAGGCTCCGGACATCAGGCAGAGATGGATAGGATCCGGACATCTGGAAGTGATCATCGGACATCGGATATCAGGCAGTGGTCATCAGGAAGGACACGGTCCTCGGACTCCGGACATCTAATATCGATCTGAAAAGGAACCCCAGCGGTCTGGTGCAAGCCCCGCCAGGCTCAACGGGAGCTGGCCGGGAATTGCACAGAAGCTGAGCACAGAGTAACGGAAACTCAGCACACACCGGACTCCTCCTTCCAAGATGAACTCAGGTTATATAGCAAGGATTCACAGTCACTGGCACAGGGTTCAGGACACAGCAGGATTTCAGGAACATAACAAAGAGAACACAGTTCAGACAGTAAGGTACAGGATGCGATCCAGGATCAGGGGTTCAGGTAATTAGACACAGCAGGAACAGGCCTGGATATACAGCCTCCAGGAACGGCGATCTGGGTAATCAGCCCCAGCATAGGTGGAAACACAAGACACAGTTCAGACATTCAGGTACTGGGTTAGGTCCAGGATCAGGGATTCAGGAAACAAGACACAGCAGGAACAGGCCTGGATATACAGCCTCCAGGAACGGCGATCTGGGTAATCAGCCCCCAGCATAGGCGGAAACACAAGACACAGTTCAGACATTCAGGTACCGGGTTAGATCCAGGATCAGGGATTCAGGAAACAAGATACAACAGGAACAGGCCTGGATATGCAGCCTCCAGGAACGGCGATCTGGGTACTCAGCCCCAGGCAGAAACACAAGACAGGACAAGGGGAATCAGCTCTCCAGAGCTGATCAAACTCAGAGCAGGAGCTGAACACACAACCACATACGGCTAGGTTCAGGAATTCAATGTGGATTCAATGTGAAGCTCTGGCAACGCCCATCAGGGCTGGGGAACTTTATATATGAACTGCTTCACAGCGATAGGCTGGAGCAGTAATTCTAGTACACACCCAATCCTCATAAAAGCAGGACAGGTGTGGGCCGCGCCCCCTATGCAGAGCCAGACAACTCATTACAGAGGAACAACTGACAGTGGCTGCTGCCACACACGTAGTAAATCATGCACCATTGCAGAGGACTTTGCAACCTACGGATGGTCTTCACAGCAGGCCAGGCGCATGACAGAAGCTGCTGCCACACACGTAGTAAATCATGCACCATTGCAGAGGACTTTGCAACCTACGGATGGTCTTCACAGCAGGCCAGGCGCCTGACAGAAGCTGCTGCCACACACGTAGTAAATCATGCACCATTGCAGAGGACTTTGCAACCTACGGATGGTCTTCACAGCAGGCCAGGCGCCTGACAGAAGCTGCTGCCACACACGTAGTAAATCATGCACCATTGCAGAGGACTTTGGAACCTACGGATGGCTTCTGCAGCAGGTCAGGAACCGCACATGCGGGTGGTCATGCAACGCAGCGGAGACACTCACGCAAGTACGGCCACGCAGCAGAGCTGGGAACTGAGCAGCATCCATACAGGTAACAGACAACAGTATCCCAGCTGGTTAGGGGGAAAGGAGCAAAAGGGTTAATGCAAAAGACATGCAGAGTAACGCTGGAAAACAAAGTACAGACAATACCAGCGTTACAGTATCCCCCTCCTCAGGCCCCCTCTTCTGAAGACCCAAGTAAAAAAAAGTTCCCCAGAAAATTCACTTGGGTTTGGCGGTAAGTCCCACATTTCACAATATGGCAGCAGAGTTCATAGCTCGAAAAAGTCCGAACCGCTGACCAAGCGGGGAATCGAGCCATCTAGTCCACTTACCATGTGGGGACCAAGCAGTCTAGTTCGTACATCAGGTGGAGCTTGGAGAAAAGTCCTGCAGACCACACATGCTCAGCGGAGTCCATGGCCAGAGCTTTCTGTAATGCATCCCACGGCTGCGGGGCGTTGGGACATGGCATAGCTTGCCTAACTAGCCAATGCTCCCACGCTGCCAGTCCACGACGACGTGAGGCATGCGTCCCAGATGGTAAGAGAATGTGGACCCACTGGACCATGGAGGGAGACCCGAGCCTGCCCGGATCAGGGAAGGGCAGCGACCGGGATCCGTGGCAGCTGAGCATGTGGGCAAGGTGGCGACCTGCAGGACTAGACAACACCGCACAACTTCAGGTAAGAAGAAACATAAAGTTTACTTAAAGAAACACAGTACATAAACAGAACATATGACCGGGCTCCCGATTCCGCACATCAGAGAAGGTACACGACTCAGGATCACAGACGAGTGCAGGAGGACATCACGGGTAGATGCAGTCCAGGGTTATCTGGCACGGGCATACTTGGGCGGCCTCTCTCTCAGGCCTCAGGCGTAACACAGGCTCAGCAGGAGAACATCAGACACCGACCTCAGACAGACTTCAGGCGATGGCGGGGTCATCACGGGTAGATGCAGTCCAGGATCATCTGGCACGGGCATACTAGTATGGCCTCACTCTCAGGCCTCAGGCGTAGCACAGGCTCAGCAGGAGAACATCAGACACCGACCCAGGACAGACGTCATCACAGGGTAGACCAAGGAGGAACCGGCAGGACATCGGAACATCAGGAACACGGACTGGATCTCAGGGACACAGGAACACGGACAGGACATCAGGAACACGGATTGGATCTCAGGGAGTCGGGAACACAGACAGGAACATCAGGAACACGGATTGGATCTCAGGGAGTCAGGAACACGGACAGGAACATCAGGAACACGGACTGGAACACAGGCATCGGACTCCGGACATCTGGCACCGATCGGCAGGCTCCGGACATCAGGCAGAGATGGATAGGATCCGGACATCTGGAAGTGATCATCGGACATCGGATATCAGGCAGTGGTCATCAGGAAGGACACGGTCCTCGGACTCCGGACATCTAATATCGATCTGAAAAGGAACCCCAGCGGTCTGGTGCAAGCCCCGCCAGGCTCAACGGGAGCTGGCCGGGAATTGCACAGAAGCTGAGCACAGAGTAACGGAAACTCAGCACACACCGGACTCCTCCTTCCAAGATGAACTCAGGTTATATAGCAAGGATTCACAGTCACTGGCACAGGGTTCAGGACACAGCAGGATTTCAGGAACATAACAAAGAGAACACAGTTCAGACAGTAAGGTACAGGATGCGATCCAGGATCAGGGGTTCAGGTAATTAGACACAGCAGGAACAGGCCTGGATATACAGCCTCCAGGAACGGCGATCTGGGTAATCAGCCCCAGCATAGGTGGAAACACAAGACACAGTTCAGACATTCAGGTACTGGGTTAGGTCCAGGATCAGGGATTCAGGAAACAAGACACAGCAGGAACAGGCCTGGATATACAGCCTCCAGGAACGGCGATCTGGGTAATCAGCCCCCAGCATAGGCGGAAACACAAGACACAGTTCAGACATTCAGGTACCGGGTTAGATCCAGGATCAGGGATTCAGGAAACAAGATACAACAGGAACAGGCCTGGATATGCAGCCTCCAGGAACGGCGATCTGGGTACTCAGCCCCAGGCAGAAACACAAGACAGGACAAGGGGAATCAGCTCTCCAGAGCTGATCAAACTCAGAGCAGGAGCTGAACACACAACCACATACGGCTAGGTTCAGGAATTCAATGTGGATTCAATGTGAAGCTCTGGCAACGCCCATCAGGGCTGGGGAACTTTATATATGAACTGCTTCACAGCGATAGGCTGGAGCAGTAATTCTAGTACACACCCAATCCTCATAAAAGCAGGACAGGTGTGGGCCGCGCCCCCTATGCAGAGCCAGACAACTCATTACAGAGGAACAACTGACAGTGGCTGCTGCCACACACGTAGTAAATCATGCACCATTGCAGAGGACTTTGCAACCTACGGATGGTCTTCACAGCAGGCCAGGCGCCTGACAGAAGCTGCTGCCACACACGTAGTAAATCATGCACCATTGCAGAGGACTTTGCAACCTACGGATGGTCTTCACAGCAGGCCAGGCGCCTGACAGAAGCTGCTGCCACACACGTAGTAAATCATGCACCATTGCAGAGGACTTTGCAACCTACGGATGGTCTTCACAGCAGGCCAGGCGCCTGACAGAAGCTGCTGCCACACACGTAGTAAATCATGCACCATTGCAGAGGACTTTGGAACCTACGGATGGCTTCTGCAGCAGGTCAGGAACCGCACATGCGGGTGGTCATGCAACGCAGCGGAGACACTCACGCAAGTACGGCCACGCAGCAGAGCTGGGAACTGAGCAGCATCCATACAGGTAACAGACAACAGTATCCCAGCTGGTTAGGGGGAAAGGAGCAAAAGGGTTAATGCAAAAGACATGCAGAGTAACGCTGGAAAACAAAGTACAGACAATACCAGCGTTACAGTATCCCCCTCCTCAGGCCCCCTCTTCTGAAGACCCAAGTAAAAAAAAGTTCCCAGAAAATTCACTTGGGTTTGGCGGTAAGTCCCACATTTCACAATATGGCAGCAGAGTTCATAGCTCGAAAAAGTCCGAACCGCTGACCAAGCGGGGAATCGAGCCATCTAGTCCACTTACCATGTGGGGACCAAGCAGTCTAGTTCGTACATCAGGTGGAGCTTGGAGAAAAGTCCTGCAGACCACACATGCTCAGCGGAGTCCATGGCCAGAGCTTTCTGTAATGCATCCCACGGCTGCGGGGCGTTGGGACATGGCATAGCTTGCCTAACTAGCCAATGCTCCCACGCTGCCAGTCCACGACGACGTGAGGCATGCGTCCCAGATGGTAAGAGAATGTGGACCCACTGGACCATGGAGGGAGACCCGAGCCTGCCCGGATCAGGGAAGGGCAGCGACCGGGATCCGTGGCAGCTGAGCATGTGGGCAAGGTGGCGACCTGCAGGACTAGACAACACCGCACAACTTCAGGTAAGAAGAAACATAAAGTTTACTTAAAGAAACACAGTACATAAACAGAACATATGACCGGGCTCCCGATTCCGCACATCAGAGAAGGTACATGACTCAGGATCACAGACGAGTGCAGGAGGACATCACGGGTAGATGCAGTCCAGGGTTATCTGGCACGGGCATACTTGGGCGGCCTCTCTCTCAGGCCTCAGGCGTAACACAGGCTCAGCAGGAGAACATCAGACACCGACCTCAGACAGACTTCAGGCGATGGCGGGGTCATCACGGGTAGATGCAGTCCAGGATCATCTGGCACGGGCATACTAGTATGGCCTCACTCTCAGGCCTCAGGCGTAGCACAGGCTCAGCAGGAGAACATCAGACACCGACCCAGGACAGACGTCATCACAGGGTAGACCAAGGAGGAACCGGCAGGACATCGGAACATCAGGAACACGGACTGGATCTCAGGGACACAGGAACACGGACAGGACATCAGGAACACGGATTGGATCTCAGGGAGTCGGGAACACAGACAGGAACATCAGGAACACGGATTGGATCTCAGGGAGTCAGGAACACGGACAGGAACATCAGGAACACGGACTGGAACACAGGCATCGGACTCCGGACATCTGGCACCGATCGGCAGGCTCCGGACATCAGGCAGAGATGGATAGGATCCGGACATCTGGAAGTGATCATCGGATATCAGGCAGTGGTCATCAGGAAGGACACGGTCCTCGGACTCCGGACATCTAATATCGATCTGAAAAGGAACCCCAGCGGTCTGGTGCAAGCCCCGCCAGGCTCAACGGGAGCTGGCCGGGAATTGCACAGAAGCTGAGCACAGAGTAACGGAAACTCAGCACACACCGGACTCCTCCTTCCAAGATGAACTCAGGTTATATAGCAAGGATTCACAGTCACTGGCACAGGGTTCAGGACACAGCAGGATTTCAGGAACATAACAAAGAGAACACAGTTCAGACAGTCAGGTACAGGATGCGATCCAGGATCAGGGGTTCAGGTAATTAGACACAGCAGGAACAGGCCTGGATATACAGCCTCCAGGAACGGCGATCTGGGTAATCAGCCCCAGCATAGGTGGAAACACAAGACACAGTTCAGACATTCAGGTACCGGGTTAGGTCCAGGATCAGGGATTCAGGAAACAAGACACAGCAGGAACAGGCCTGGATATACAGCCTCCAGGAATGGCGATCTGGGTAATCAGCCCCCAGCATAGGCGGAAACACAAGACACAGTTCAGACATTCAGGTACCGGGTTAGATCCAGGATCAGGGATTCAGGAAACAAGATACAACAGGAACAGGCCTGGATATGCAGCCTCCAGGAACGGCGATCTGGGTACTCAGCCCCAGGCAGAAACACAAGACAGGACAAGGGGAATCAGCTCTCCAGAGCTGATCAAACTCAGAGCAGGAGCTGAACACACAACCACATACGGCTAGGTTCAGGAATTCAATGTGGATTCAATGTGAAGCTCTGGCAACGCCCATCAGGGCTGGGGAACTTTATATATGAACTGCTTCACAGCGATAGGCTGGAGCAGTAATTCTAGTACACACCCAATCCTCATAAAAGCAGGACAGGTGTGGGCCGTGCCCCCTATGCAGAGCCAGACAACTCATTACAGAGGAACAACTGACAGTGGCTGCTGCCACACACGTAGTAAATCATGCACCATTGCAGAGGACTTTGCAACCTACGGATGGTCTTCACAGCAGGCCAGGCGCCTGACAGAAGCTGCTGCCACACACGTAGTAAATCATGCACCATTGCAGAGGACTTTGCAACCTACGGATGGTCTTCACAGCAGGCCAGGCGCCTGACAGAAGCTGCTGCCACACACGTAGTAAATCATGCACCATTGCAGAGGACTTTGGAACCTACGGATGGCTTCTGCAGCAGGTCAGGAACCGCACATGCGGGTGGTCATGCAACGCAGCGGAGACACTCACGCAAGTACGGCCACGCAGCAGAGCTGGGAACTGAGCAGCATCCATACAGGTAACAGACAACAGTATCCCAGCTGGTTAGGGGGAAAGGAGCAAAAGGGTTAATGCAAAAGACATGCAGAGTAACGCTGGAAAATAAAGTACAGACAATACCAGCGTTACACATTGTATGTACACACCTGTACTTTGTATCTCCCCCACCTCATTGTAGATTGTAAGCTCTCACGAGCAGGGTCGGCTTATTTTGCGTTAATTATTGTATTGTTAACGTTGTTACTTATGACTTATGTTTTGAAACTGTTAAACTGTAAAGCGCTGCGGAATATGTTGGCGCTATATAAATAAAGATTATTATTATTATTAAAAACTTATGCTGCAGATCCATTTGGGAAACAGAAAGCAGCAGTGTACGTGTCACAAGACACTGAAGAAGTGCCTCAAAGCTCTCCTATGAGGTTTATCCATCTACATCAAGACAAGGCACCAGATGATGAAAAGAAGTTGTGGCAAGAAGAAGGAGCTAAAAAGGATGAAGACGGAGTCTGGATGATGATAAAAAGATCTGTCTCAGTGGATAGCACTACAGCCTTGCAGCGCTGGAGTCCTGGGTTCTAGTCCCACCAAGGACAACATCTGCAAGGAGTTTGTATGTTCTCCCCAGTGTTTGTGTGGGTTTCCTCCGGGTACTCCGGTTTCCTCCCACACTCCAAAAAACATACTGATAGGGAATCTAGATTGTGAGCCCCATTGGGGACAGCGACGATAATGTGTGCAAACTGTAAAGCGCTGCAGAATATGTTAGTGCTATATAAAAATAAAGATTATTATTTATTATTTATCTGTCTACCCCATAATCTCTACCCCTCGGTGACAGAATGGGTACACGGTGTCACCCATAGAGGCAAGAACCAGATGAATGACTTGATTTGGAAGACTTATATGGCACCTTGGATCTCTACTGTCACCCAAAAATATTGCAACTCCTGCCTAGTGTGTGTAACATGCAATCCAGCACCGCCTCAGAAAGTTACTCAGAAACATTTGGCTAAACCACTCTATCCCTTTCAGAGAATTCAAATCGATCATATTCAAATATCAAAAGTAGGGAAGTATGAGTGTGTACTGGTAGTGACTGACATGTTCTGAGGATGGCCTGAAGTCTATCCAGTAACCAACATGACTGCAGAGTGACTGTTAAGAGACTGATGACTGAAGTAGTATGCAGAAATGGGGTCCCAGACGTAATTGAGAGTGACCAATGACCCGCATTCATTGCAGCACTGACTAAGGAACTATGGACATTAGTAGGGGCTGATTTAGGTTTACATACTCCATATCACTGTAAGGTTCTATGTATATATTCCTGAAACTCAGTTTGTTCGTCAGCCATTTTACTTTCTGTCTTGCTGCAGCTATCTTGCCCTCAGTCAAAATGGAGTTTCCAGCTTGCATGTTCCCGCCCTGATTCTCTCCTTTGCTTCTTAAGCAGCCACAGCTGAGCAATCAGTGCTTCAGAATCTAGCCTGCAGTGAACCTGTGACTTGACTCCTGTAAACCTTGGACCTTGTACTCCAGCTATTCCTACTGAGGAACTCTGAAGCACTTGTGGACTCTGAACCCTGCTCTTTGAAAGACCCACGTTTGCATGGACTTACGGTAACAGAGAAGAAGATCCTGAATCTGTATTGGAGAGTGATTGCTGAGCTTGGATTACTCTGGCCTGCTGTGTCTCCTGTTTCTGTGTCTGCAAACTGTGTGACTATTTCTGCCAACTTGTATGAAGTAATACAGGACTTTTCTATATCAAACCTGTGACTCCTGTGTTTTCATCGCACCCAAGCACAAGACGCTATATGAACTGTACTACATACATTACAAGATTCTGAAGCCAAAACGTTAGTGTCTGCTGGGTCTGGAAGGCTGTGTCTGCTGTACTGTGGATATCAGACGTCCGGTTGTACTTTCTGTGATGACAGTGGTTGTGACTTCTCACAACCATTCCAGGTGAGCAATTCCCTTTTTTCTTTTTGCAGTGTTACCACAGGTAAACACTATTGTTTTTTTTTTTTCCTTTCTTTTCTCTTTTTTGTCTGCTGTAACTCTGTATATCAGATGTCTGGTTGAAACTTTCTGTGATGATAGTGGTTGTGACTCCTCACAACCATTCCAGGTGAGCAGTTCCCTTAATTTTTTTTTTCTCTCTGCAGTGTTGCCACAGGTGAACACTATTGTTTTTTTTTTCTCTCCTCTTCTTCCAGTAATCCTGTCTTAAAAGATCTGGAAAATGGAGGCCCGCATAAAGGAACTTTGCGGAGTGACTGATAATATCCTTGCAGATTTGCAGAATATAAAGACCCGTTTTACAAATCTACAGGACCTCAATAATCACAATTTGCAAGTGGTTGGACAGACTACCCAGGATTTGCGAGCCAGGATTGAGGTTCTAGAGGGGCGAGTCCAGGCTCCTGCCGTAGCCCCGAGTGCTGGGATTCCCAAGTTGCCCCCTTTTCGTTTTGGCGGTGAACGTGAGAAATTCAGGGGATTTATTAATCAATGCAATCTTTTTTTTTCTGCACATGCTTCACAATTTCCCACTGAACGATCTAAGGTGCTTACTATAATTATGTTGCTTACCAACAAGGCTTTAATGTGGGCAAACCCTCTGATTGAGACTGAGGATGATTGTTTGAATCACCTTGATGATTTTATTTCAGCCATGGGGCAGGTGTTTGATGACCCCAATCGAGGTGCAACAGCTGAAGCAGCCATGTTAGCTTTGCGCCAAGGTAAGCACTCGGTAGCTGAATATGCCTTGGATTTCAGGAGATGGGCCCTTGATACCACCTGGGACAGTTCCGCCAAAAAATCTATTTTTAGAAAGGGGTTATCTCCACTGATTAAGGATGAACTTGCTCATGCCGACCCTCCCACTGTGTTAGGTGACTTTATTAACTACTGCATCCGTATTGATACTCGTCTGACTGAACGCAGGCAAGAGAGATGGTTCGAAAGCAATCGTACTAACCTTTTCCTACCTTCCTCTCCAGCTAAGGAACCTTTGAGTAGGATTACACGGGAACCTGAACCTGAACCCATGCAGGTAGACTCTTTACAACGACGGGTTAGTGATGCACGCAAGGAACATCGTTTTAAGGAGAATCTATGTTTCTATTGTGGTAAGTCAGGGCACTTCATTATAAACTGCCCCAGCCGTTCTCGTAAGACTACTGCAGCACTCATTCATTGTGAGTGTTGCGAGAGGGGATCTGTCAGGTCCGAGCCTCAGGCTCCAGAGAGATCTGCAGCAACAGATCTTGATTTCTCGGACTTAAACTCCGTTACCTCTGAGGACGTTGACTGTGTAAACGCTGCCATTTTTCAAGTTTCCTCAGCGGTGTCCCAGCTGAGTTGTAAGAAAAACAATTCTCATTGCTTTCTTTCCATCAAACTCTGGGTTGACTCAGCTTGGGTGTCTAGCTCTGCTATGATCGACTCAGGGGCAAAATTTTATGGATGTCTCCTTTGCTCTGAAAAAGGGAATACGTTCAGTGAAGAAGGCTACTCCAGTACAGATGGAAACTGTGGATGGCTCCCTGCTGACCTCTGGACCAGTGGATCAGGAAACAGAGCCTTTGAGGGTTCTTATGGGTAAAGATCATCAAGAGAAACTGTCCTTTATGCTTATCTCTTCTCCCCACTTTCCCATTATTCTAGGGCTACCATGGCTGCAGGCTCAGAATCCTACCATTAACTGGGAGACCAAGGAATTACACTTTCCAGAGAAACAGATGAGTCCAAAAGTTTCAGCTTGCTCTGTTCCTAAAGGAATCATGTCAGTCCCTGAACTACCAGCTGTATACCAGGACTATGTGGATTTATGTGACAAGAAGAACGCTGACCAGCTTCCTCCTCACCGTCCATATGATTGTCCAATTGAATTATTGCCTGGAGCAGAGATACCTTTTGGTAAGATCTACCCCCTGGCGGGCCCGAGCTAAAGGCTTTAAAGGATTACATAGATGAAAATCTAGCCAAGGGCTTCATACGCCCCTCTTCATCTCCTGCAGGTGCACCCATCTTCTTTGTAAAGAAGAAAGATGGATCTCTGAGACCATGCGTAGACTATAGGGAACTCAATAAGGTTACTATTAGAAACCGTTATCCATTGCCTTTAATCCCTGAGTTATTGGAGAGAGTGCGACATGCCAAAATTTTTTCTAAACTAGATCTTCGTGGGGCCTATAACTTAGTCCGTATTAGACCTGGGGATGAATGGAAGACTGCATTCAGGTCACGCTATGGACACTTTGAATATCTAGTTATGCCTTTTGGTCTGAGTACCGCCCCAGCCACTTTCCAACACTTGGTGAATGACATCTTCAGGGATCTCCTAGATACATTCGTGGTAATTTATTTGGATGATATTCTAATTTTTTCTAACTCCACAGAGGAACATCATGGACATGTGAGAATGGTCTTGGAATGTCTAAGACAAAATCATCTTTACATCAAACTTGAAAAGTGTGAATTCCATAGGACCGAAATTCAATTTCTGGGGTATGTACTGTCTACACAAGGAATTAGTATGGATGGAAGCAAAACCCAAGCCATCAAGGATTGGCCAAGTCCTAGAAATGTGAAGGAGGTACAGCGCTTCATCGGGTTTGCCAACTTCTATAGACGTTTCATTAGAAATTTCTCTGAGGTAGTGTCACCTATCACTCAACTTACCCGGAAAGAGTCTAGGTTTTCCTGGACTCCCCAAGCCCAGGAAGCATTTTCCCATCTAAAAGATAAATTTACCACTGCACCTATCCTAGTACATCCCAACCCCGAGCTTGCCTTCATAATAGAGGTGGATGCTTCAGACTGTGCCGTTGGAGCTATACTCTCTCAGAGAACAGGTGAGAAGAATGTCTTGCATCCCTGTGCCTTCTTTTCCCAGCAGTTGTCTTCGGCTGAGAGGAACTACGATGTGGGCAATAGAGAGTTGTTGGCCATTATTGCCGCCTTCAAAGAATGGAGACACCTTCTTCAGGGAGCTGCACAGCAAATAGTCGTCCTGACAGACCATCGTAACCTTGAGTTTATCAGGTCGGCTAAGTGCCTGACTCCTCGCCAGGCTCGCTGGAATCTTTTCTTAAACCAATTTAATTTTATCATCTCTTATAGACCAGGATCGCGCAATGGAAAGGCTGATGCACTCTCTAGGATTTACTCAGCAGAGACACGTCCAATTACTCCTCCTAAGACTATTCTTCCTGACTCTAGATTCCTAGGAGTAATTCATAATCAAGACCTACTTAAGGACATCAAGGAAGCATACCATGCGGATTCCTTTTTGGCACAACCCCCAAGGGACGTAAGTCTTGTCTTTAAGAATGGTGTGTGGATTCAGGGACAACGTCTGTATATTCCTGAAACAGTCAGATTAAGAGTATTGCAACTCATTCACGATTCCAAGATAGCTGGGCATAGAGGAATTCTAAAGACACAGGAATTTCTTTCTCGTTTCTTTTGGTGGCCCACTTGCAGGAAGGATGTTTTGAATTATGTCACTTCATGTGAGGTCTGTGCAAGATGCAAAACACCTCGCTCCTCACCAACTGGTCTGTTACAGCCTCTTCCCACCCCGTCCCGCCCGTGGGGATCCATTTCTATGGACTTCATTGTGGAGTTACCAACCTCTCAGGGGAAGAACACCATTCTAGTGGTGGTTGACCGTCTAACAAAGGCAGCTCATTTTATCCCTTGTGTCGGCTTACCCACTGCAAAACAGACATCAGATTTGATGATTAAAGATGTGTTTCGCTTACATGGAGTACCGGATGAGGTTATTTCGGATCGAGGGGTGCAATTCACTTCTAGGTTTTGGCAAAATTTCTGTGCAGCATTGAACATTAAAGTAAACCTTTCTTCTGCTTTTCATCCCCAGACTAATGGACAGACCGAACGAACCAATCAAACCCTGAAGCAGTATCTCCGCTGCTTTATCTGCCACCTACAGGATGATTGGGTGGATCTACTTCCATTAGCTGAGTTCTCGTATAACAACTCTCAGAGTGCCTCCACTAAACAGTCTCCTTTTTACTCTAATCTAGGTTATCATCCTAACATTCTACCACAATTTCCCATAGAAACGCCTTTACCAGCAGTGGCTGAAAGAATCACGTCTTTACAGAAGAATATGGATCTTCTAAAGGAAAATCTGGAATCGGCTCAAGAAAGGTACAAGAAAGCAGCAGATAAATTTCGTAAACCTGCACCAGCTTTCAAGGTAGGAGACTTGGTCTGGCTGTCAACCAGAAATCTTAAGTTAAGGATTCCATCGTCTAAGTTGGGACATAAGTACATTGGACCCTATAAAATCAGTAAAATTATAAGTGCCGTTGCTTGTCGTCTTCAACTGCCCAGAACTATGAGAATCCACCCTGTCTTTCATGTATCCCTACTAAAGGCTGCGACACCCAATACGTTTCCTGGACGTTCCTCTCCTTGCCCTGACCCAGTGCTGGTCGATGGTCAGGAAGAATTTGTGGTGGAAAGGATTTTAGATTCCAGGTTGTATAGAAATCAGTTACAATATCTGATTAAATGGCAGGGCTACCCAGTGGAGGACAACTCATGGGAACCGGTCAATAACGTTAATGCTCCTCGCTTGCTCCGTCAGTTTCATCAGAGGTACCCACACAAGCCTGGTCTGAGGTCATCCGGAGGTTGTCCTTAAGGGGGGAGTAATGTAAGGTTCTATGTATATATTCCTGAAACTCAGTTTGTTCGTCAGCCATTTTACTTTCTGTCTTGCTGCAGCTATCTTGCCCTCAGTCAAAATGGAGTTTCCAGCTTGCATGTTCCCGCCCTGATTCTCTCCTTTGCTTCTTAAGCAGCCACAGCTGAGCAATCAGTGCTTCAGAATCTAGCCTGCAGTGAACCTGTGACTTGACTCCTGTAAGCCTTGGACCTTGTACTCCAGCTATTCCTACTGAGGAACTCTGAAGCACTTGTGGACTCTGAACCCTGCTCTTTGAAAGACCCACGTTTGCATGGACTTACGGTAACAGAGAAGAAGATCCTGAATCTGTATTGGAGAGTGATTGCTGAGCTTGGATTACTCTGGCCTGCTGTGTCTCCTGTTTCTGTGTCTGCAAACTGTGTGACTATTTCTGCCAACTTGTATGAAGTAATACAGGACTTTTCTATATCAAACCTGTGACTCCTGTGTTTTCATCGCACCCAAGCACAAGACGCTATATGAACTGTACTACATACATTACAATCACCCTCAGAGCAGTGGAAACGTAGAAAGACTGAATGGCACCTTGAAAAATAAAATACTGAAAGCCAATCAGGAGGTCAGACTTCTTTGGACAGACATTTTGCCCATTGCCTTATACTCAGTCAGAAACACTCCAAGGAGTCCCACTAAACTCACAACATACAAGATTTTTTGGGGGGCTCCAAGGTTGGGTCAATATTTTCCACAACAGCTGGCTTTAGGAAGTGATACTCTTGCAAATTTATGTCATTGCCCTTACAAAAGAACTGTCAGTAACACATGTACGAGTTTTATCATCCATTCCAGATCCAGATTCCAGTGAAGGTACCCATACTTTTATGTGCTGGTAAAGAAGTTAATCAGAAAGACATCACTGGAGTTGAGATTTGAGGGTCCCTATCAAGTGCTCCTGACAACTCCTACTTCAGTCAAACTTGAAGGAATACCGACGTGGATGCATGCCTCTCACTGCAAGAAGTTTGTGCTTGTTGTGTTAATTTCTTTTCAGGATTGCTGAGCGCCTCTTGGATCCATCTCTCGCTGTAAACTTGTCAGACAGGTAGGGACAGAGCAGAATCTGACCTGGTTGTCAAAGTCCAGCTACAAAGGGAGGTTTTCCACAAGGGAATACTTGTCTCAAAATGTGAAGTCTCCCATTCATCCCCCTCCTTGATGAGACGGTCAGATCTAGGATGTGTGCATCAGGGTAAGTCACATGTGTGTTCTTTGTAACCATGGTGATGGGAGATTGGAGAGTAATAGACCCACCAGGTACGAAAAGATTAATAAAGTATTTAGAGGGGACTGTTGAGGAGAGCCCTAAGATCATATACTTAATTAACCTCAAGACATAAGAGATTGAAATGACCCATAAAGTGTATTATTTCACCTTACATAAGCTTGCTCAAATCCAAGTGTGACACTAAAGATGGCTGCCATTTCCTGTTTCACCACACACCATGTGCCTGTATCCAAGATGACGCCCACCCTGATGACCTCATAGATCCGCCCACGATGACGCCCACCCTGATAACCTCATGGACCAACCCAGCCTGGTGACCTCATGAATCCGCCAAAAAAGAGGCCCATTGCCCAACCCACTAACCAGTGGAATACGTCCGATCACTCCCATTTTACAGCTAACCGAGCCCCTTACAGTGGTTATATCACACTATGTTCAGATTAAATAAACTCTCTTCATCAAAGAGAAGTTACATCTGACTGTGTGCCTGGTGTGATTCTTTAGTGCGCACTTGATCAATATAAATTAGACCAGGAGTAGGCAACTAGAGAACATTTCTTATTGTTCAACTTAACAAAGCTGCCTCCTTTTCTGCGGTTTCCAAATTCCTTCCATGTATCTCAACTGAAGCCTGTCATCCTGAGTCCCTTCTTCAAGGATCCCAGCACCACGCCCATGCCAACAGCCTCGGATGATGTTTATGAAGTGGAGAACATCTTAGCCGTGAAGAAGGTGGGGAGCAAGACATTCTTCCTTGTTGACTGGAAGGGATTTGGTCCAGAAGAGAGATCCTGGAGCCGAAGGAGAACATTCATGCTCCGGTTCTTCTCCGTAAATTCATTGATAACTTGAAGAGCAGGGGGCATAAAGGAGGGGTACTGTTCTGACAGGCAGGGTATCAGGCATCTCTTCACTCACCCATGCTGCAGAGAGTTCTTCCTTTCCCCATCCTTCCAGCCATGTCCTGAGGGCACATGCGCAGGCGCTCCCACCCTCTTAAAGGGGCAGCACGTGCACTTGCTATTTCCTCCCCAGCCAATGGCTGTGGGACATTGTGTATATATCGCTTCCTCCCCATTGGGGAGGTGCCTGAGCAACCTTCCTGTTTACAGTCTATGTTGTGAAAGGTCGCACACCAGTACAAATCCTGCTTGCTGCACTCTGATGCAAACTCTGCCTACTGCTCCATCCAGCCTGTCCTTCTGGGTCAGCGGCTGCACGATCATTGGTCTGTCCTGGAGTGGCACCTGGTGTCCATCAGGAGCCAAGTCTAACATCATCATCAGAGGCTCTAGTGAACAGTCAGGTGATCACTTAGTCATGCCCCTCCAGGCTCTCCATGGTCCCTGGCAAAGTGGTTCCACAAACCACCTCCGTGACAGAAAGTCCGTGCTACTGTTTGTGTTTGGCCCCCAAAACACTGGGTATTTGCTGTGCTGTCATGTGCATGACAATGCGGCAAACACTACTTCTGATCGGCGGTAAAATCATCATCGCCAGTCAGACAGCCGCAGTTCCCACACTGTCAAACAACAGCATAAGCCCGCACCTGTGATCGGAGGCATAAAGTTTACCTCCATTCACTGTTGTCGGCTGATGAAACTACTGCTTCCATTAGCCGACGCCTGCTGCCACTAATAACAGCGATACATAAATAATTGTAAAAAACTGTGGGGACCCCCCCCATTTTTGACAACCAGCCAAGCTAAAAGCAGACAGCTGGGGGTTGGCATTCTCAGGCTGGTAAGGGGCAATAGATATTGCCCCCAAACCTAACAATAGCATCCCGCACTTGCCCAGAAAAGGGGCTCTTCCCACTTGGCCTGTAGAAGTGGCAAGTGGGGTTCATATTTGTGGGGTTAATGGCAACTTTGTATTGTCAGGTGACATCAAGCTCATGGCTTAGTAATGGAGACTAGAGGCATCTATAATCCCCATGTCTGGGATTAATAGTTTTCAACCTGGACGGTGCCAAGATGCGACCGTCCAGGCTGAGAACCACTATGGAATGAGCTTCTGCAAGCGCAGCATCGGTGACGTCATAGAGGTTACTGCCAATCACTGAGACTGAGTTCCCAGCCGGTCTGAACTACGGTGACGTCGGTGAGATCACTGCTAGCACCGTGAGAAAATCTCAACATGGTGCAGAGGCGAGTTCACCGCAGTTCAAATTCACGGCAATGAAATTCTCCCTGTGAACTGCGGTGAATCTGGCCTTCTGATTTGGCACTCAAACAGAGTTTTATCACAAATGATTTAGAGTAGCAAACGGTACCTGTGACCTGCAGAGGCTGCCACACAGTTTTTGCACAATCTTCTTCAATGGTGGAAGATCGATTTCACATTGAACAGGATCCTATCTTTTTAAATGACAAGTTCACTTTCAGCAGCAGCAGCACTAGCGCAGGAGTGACCTCTCTGCACTGTGACACAGACAATAGCGCCAGCAAAACAAGATGGCTGCTTTTTATATGGCCAGGGACATGTGACTTTGGCAGCCAATCACAGACCTTGTGTCATGACGTTGTGCATGATTTCTGCTTCAATTGGCTGACTGAATCAACACAAAGTTAAAGGGAAAAAAAAAGCAAGTCTCTCCTCTAACCTCTCCACACACGCTCTCCTCATTAAACACGTCTCCCTGTGCCCCTCACTCATCATACAGAACCACTATCCTAGCCAAAAGTTCCAACAAAAGCATTAGTGGAAACGCAATGATTTACCGAACTGTGACCAAATTTTGCCGACTTTGACTAAAAATGCTCGTGAAAGCAAACACGAATTTGAATGTGCTACGCTTGTGACGAATTTGCGATTGGCGAACGTTTTCCGAACAAGTTCACTTATCTCCACACCAGACACACATGATAAAACTGCGATGGTCGATTTCTTGTTTCTGAAACATATAATGATAACATAAGATGGAGTCAGAGGAACCCTCCTACAAAACGTGAGAACAAAGTCATTACTACAGGACTGTATGAGAAAGAAACGCTGGAGCCACAAATGAGAGAATCTGGGCCCCGTGGCTGGATACTCCGGGCCCCCAGCGTGTTAGGGCCAGATGGGTTCTTTGTCCCTGGAACTTCTCTACTCGGTATAATGAGACTCTTATCTCGGTCATATAAAGAGGGTTGGAGTAAAATAGAAACTGCCTGAATATGAGACCTTGTCTCTGTGTCTTGTGTAAGAACTATGGACATCGCGCTATTCTCCTGTTTAATGAGGCTGGGGCCCGAATATTCCTGTACAGGGGTCTCTGGAGAGATAATCCCACCCCAGTAATCTGGACTGGGCGAAAAGAAAAGGGGGACATTTTACTGAAATTTCCCTTTAAAAAAACTGTAATAAAAAATAACTCATTAATGAAAGTGTTTCGTTTTCCTCCATTTTGTCTGTAGGAGAGGTAAAGAGCCGCGGCTGAAGATACTTTATCTCCAAGAGGCTAGAGAAGAGGGAGGATTGGCAACTCCGAATGTCCTTGTCTATTTTGGGATTGGGAGTTAGGAAAAGGGGCAGGAGGAGATAAAGGGTTTTGTTTTTGGGTCGGGAGCAAGAGATGCAATATTTGTCCATAGGGCTCATACTCACTGGAGACAAAAACGGACGATTGCAAGCCGATAAAAAAATCGGATTGCAATCAGACCAATGTTATTCAATAGGGGACTTCTGATTTGCGATTTTTTTTCTCAGCTGAAATCGGTCTAAGAAAAAAATCGCAGCATGCTGCGATTTGCAGCGATTTTGCCATGATAATCTCTAATGCAAGTCAATGGATGCGATAAAATACGATTTATACGCACCAGTGTACTTTAAAAAGCCGGCAAATCATCCCCGGCTACTGTAAAATCACACTGACAGCTCACAAAACACTACATATATACACATATAATATATATATATATATACATGTCATTGTGACACATATATATATATATTTATAGTTCATACACTTCTACATACTATAATAGCCGTTAATTCAATTGCCGGCTTTTGTGAAATTACAGAACCCAACATGAAATGACACATGGTTTACATACAGTTAATCATGTAATTTCATGTAGTTTGATATATGGTTTTCACTAACAATGACATGAGTGTCTGTGTGCAAAATTTCACGCATGTAGGGGTTAATTAAAGGTTTAAATTCGTTGAAAAAAAATGCGTGGGCTCCCGCTGTATTCTCTCAACCAGACAGACAAAGCCAGCGAGTGGGGGCAGATAATTATAGCCTAGGGAGGGTGCATTTATTTTGTGCCCTCCCCTGGCTACTAACATCTGCCCCCAGCCACCCCAGAAAAGGCAAATCTATAATTAGATGTGCCCTTTCTGGCACTTTGCCAGTCTATTCCCATTGCCCTGTAGCGGTGGCGAATGGGTTAATAATGGGTTAAAGCCACCTTGCTATTGAAAGGTGACTTTAAGCCAGGTTAATAATTGAGAGCTGTCAATTCCTATTGAAGTAAATAAAAAACACACACACATTAAGAATAAATAATTTTAATGAAATAAAAACACATTTTTTTGACCATCTTATTTAACTGTTAATCCTTGCGAAGCCCTTGATCTCCTATACTAAAGAAAAAATAATAAAACATTATTCTTACCTATCCGCTGCTCTGTCACGTCCCACGCTGTAATCCTTCACAAAGGGTTAACTAGCTTTCAACCAAGCAGTGCAGGTAATGCTGCCTGCTCAGCTGAAAGCTCTTGAATGAATGACTTCCTCTCCCAGGACAGGAGAGGATGTGATTACTGTGTGAAGCTTCATTGATTGCTTCCCACTGTAATGAGTTCACTTCAGGTCAGCCGGGGACACCGCACAGCATCAGTGACGTCAGAGGGAGTCCCGGCTGACCTGAAGTAAACTGATTTCTGTGGGAAGCAATCAATTAAGCTTGGCACAGTAATCACTTCCTCTCCTGTCACCGGGAGAGGAACTCATTCATTCGTGGGATTACAGTTTAGCAGCAAGCATTAGCTGTGCTGCTTGGCTGTAATCCTCTTAACCCTTTGTGAAGGATTACAGCGTGGGACCTGACAGAGCACCGGATAGGTAAGAATAATGTTGCTTTATTATTCTATTTTTATTACAGGAGAACAAGGGAATCGAGGATTACCTGTACAATAAAAGATGGTCAAAAACTGTTTATTTCATCAAAATGATTTTTCATTAATGCGTGTGTGTATTTTTTAACCATTTCATACAATAGGATTAATAGTTGATAGTTGTCTAATTGACAGCTCTCAATTATTAACCTGGCTTAAATTCACCTTTCAATAGCAAGGTGGCTTTAACCCATTATTAACCCATTCGCCACCGCTACAGGGCAATGGGAATAGACGGGCAAAGTGCCAGAAAGGGCGCATCTAATTATAGATTTGCCTTTTCTGGGGTGGCTGGGGGCAGATGTTAGTAGCCGGGGGGGCACAAAACAAATGCACACTCCCTAGGCTATAATTATCTGCCCCCACTTGCTGGCTTTGTCTGTCTGGTAGAGAAAATAGCGAGGGAGCCCATGCATTTTTTTTCAATGAATTTACACCTTTAATTAACCCCTACATGTGTGAATTTTTGCACACATACTCTCATGTAATTGTTAGTGAAAACCATATATCAAACTACATGAAATGACATGATTAACTGTATGTAAACCATGTGTCATTTCATGTCGGGTCTGTAATTTCACAAAAGCAGGTAATTGAATCAGCGGCTATTATACTATGTAGAAGTGTTGTGAATGGGTTTGAGATGAGTTCTGAGCAGAGGCTCCCTCTGGTGGTTACAAGCGGTACTAGTGAAGATCGTGAGGACTGGGAATCAGGTGTTACTGACTGGTCTTATATAAGGGAGTCATTTTCCCATCAGGGTTGCCGGTGATCAATTGTTCTGGTCTGAATCCTTCATTCCAGTTTCCCTTGTAGCCTGCTGTGTCGTGTCTGCATCTCCTGCTACCAGATAAGAATTTTTCTTCTTTTGTGTTGTTGCTATATTTTTGCATTTGTCCTGCACTTCTTTGGGGGCCTTCTGGGTCCCCTCCGGGGGCTTCTGCCTTCTCAGTTTAGTTCAGCCACTGAGTTTTGTTCTTTTGCTTTTTCCAGTTTTTTCAGTGGCTGCTGTTTTGATTTTGTTACACCAGAGAGCTAATTTAGGTGGTAGAGGTCGTGTGATCTCAGGTGATTTTGAAATTAGTAGAGTTGGTGTTTTTCAGGGTTTTCTGGGATTGCAGTAAGTACCCTTCCTGTCCTTTTCTATTTAGATAGTTTGGGCCCCAGCGTTTGCTCATTCTATTTTCTTTCTGTGTCAGTATTTCCTCTTGTCTAACCGCCATTACATGTTTGGGGGCTTTCTATTATCTTTGAGGTTCTGCTCCGGGGCAGATAGCTTTCCTATTTCTATCTTTAGGTGTAGTTAGTTTCTCAGGCTGTGACGAGGCGTCTAGGACCAACGTAGGAACGCTCCACGGCTGCCTCTAGTTGTGGTGGTTAGTCAGGGTACTGCAATCCCATAGATTCCAACTGCTCTGGTGTATTGCCTTTTTTACCTGCACTCCTCAGCTACCGAAACATAACGGTATCACCGGCCGAAAAATTGAAAATTGTATGGTACTCACAGAAGGGAAAAAATATTGTGATAGAAAAAAGGTTGTCAGAGTTGTCAGAGATATTTTTCTGTTTCTGTTTGTTGCATTTTTTTTTTTCCCTCTGTATCTCTGGGTGCTGGGAGGATCTTTTCTCCCAATGGAGTTTGCACAGTTGTCTGGCCGTGTGGATCAGCTTGCCACTGAGGTTCGGAGTATTGCTATCTATCTTGCTGGGTTGCCTGTTGTGGAACCTAGGATCCCCATGCCAGATTTGTTTTTAGGGGATCGAGCTAAGTTTCAGAATTTCAAAAATAATTGTAAATTGTTTTTTGCCTTGAAGTCTAAGTCCTCAGGAGGCGCAGCGCAGCAGGTTCAAATTATCATCTCTCTCCTGCGCGACGATCCTCAGGATTGGGCTTTTTCCCTGATACCTGGGGATCCTGTTTTGAGTTCCAAATGGAATGACGACGCTTTGGCAGCTCTTTTTCGGAAGGGACTGTCAGATAATGTAAAGGATGTTATGGTGGGATTCCCTGTCCCCTCTGGTCTCAATGATTCTATGTCATTAGCGATTCAAATTGACAGACGTTTGCGTGAGCGGAGAAGTATGCGTGGAGTGGTGTTGCCTTGTGAGCCAGCTTCTGAGCCCATGCAGTGTGATGGAGTGGTGTCTGGGGCACAGCGTCATGAGTTTCGAAAGCGCAATAGGTTATGTTTCTACTGTGGTGATGCCTCTCATGCTATTTCAGTCTGCCCTAAGCGGGGAAGACGTTTTGCACGCTCAGTTGTCTTGGGTAGTGTTCAGACTAAGTTTTTATTAACTGTCACTCTGATATGCTCTCTGTCCTCATTTTCTGCTCAGGCTTTCGTTGATTCTGGAGCAGCTATTAACCTGATGGATTATGATTTTGCTAAACGTTGTGGGTTTCCCTTGATACCCCTACAGAAGTCTATTCCCCTACTGGGGATCGATTCTACCCCTTTGGCTGAGAATAAACCCCAGTTTTCTACTCAGGTGATAATGAGGGTTGAACCTGATCACCAGGAGTGCTGCAAATTTTTGGTTCTATATAATCTGCATGACATTATCGTGCTGGGTTTCCCTTGGTTACAGTCTCATAATCCTGTTTTGGATTGGAAATCTGTGTCTGTAACCAGTTGGGGCTGCCAATGTGTTAATACCAACACTCCTGTTTTTTCTGCCTCCCCCCAAGCTCAGGATGTTCCTGACTTTTTGTTTGATTTTTCTGATGTGTTTAGCGAAAGTAAATCTGCATCCTTACCTCCCCATAGGAGCTATGACTGCGCTATTGAATTAGTGCCGGGTAGTAAATTCCCTAAAGGTCGCCTTTTTAACTTGTCTGTACCTGAACATGACGCTATGCGGTCTTATATCAAGGAATCATTGGAGAAGGGTCATATCAGACCATCCTCTTCACCCTTAGGTGCCGGTTTTTTCTTTGTGGCCAAAAAAGATGGTTCATTAAGGCCGTGTATTGATTATCGTCTCTTGAACAATATTACTGTGAAATATCAATACCCGTTACCCTTGATTTCTGACCTGTTTTCCAGGGTGAAAAACGCTACTTGGTTTACCAAGCTTGACCTCAGGGGGGCGTATAACCTTATTCGCATTAAGCACGGGGATGAATGGAAGACGGCATTCAATACCCCTGAAGGGCATTTTGAGTACCTAGTGATGCCCTTTGGGCTCACTAATGCCCCTTCCGTCTTCCAGTCCTTCATGAATGACATTTTCAGGGATTTTGTGGACAAATTTCTGATTGCTTATTTGGATGATATCTTGATTTTTTCTAATGACTGGGACTCTCATGTGAAACATGTTCGGACTGTGTTCCAGATTTTGAGGGATAATGCTCTGTATGTGAAGGGATCAAAGTGTCTTTTTGGCGTACAGAAGATCTCATTTCTGGGATTCATTTTGTCCCCATCTGTTATTGAAATGGACCCGGTCAAGGTTCAGGCCATCTGTGATTGGGTCCAACCTACTTCATTAAAGGCTCTTCAGAGATTTTTGGGTTTTGCCAATTTTTATCGTAAATTTATTGGTAATTTCTCGGTTATTGTTAAACCATTAACTGATTTGACCAGAAAGGGTTCTGATGTGGTGAATTGGCCTCCTGAGGCAGTCTCTGCATTTCAGGAACTTAAGCAGAGATTCACTTCTGCTCCTGTTCTACGGCAGCCTGATGTTTCTCTGCCATTTCAGGTGGAGGTTGATGCCTCTGAAATTGGGGCAGGTGCCGTTTTGTCCCAGGAAGATCCAGAGACCTCTGGAAGTGGCCCTTGTGCCTTTTTCTCTCGAAAATTTTCTCCTACTGAACGTAGTTATGGCGTGGGTGGTCGGGAGTTATTGGCCATGAAGTGGGCTTTTGAAGAGTGGAGACATTGGCTGGAGGGAGCCAAACATCAGGTGGTGGTCCTTACGGACCATAAGAATCTGGTCTATCTGGAATCTGCCAAGCGACTCAATCCTAGACAGGCCAGGTGGGCCTTGTTTTTCACACGTTTTAATTTTGTGGTTTCCTTTCTTCCTGGCACTAAGAATGTTAAGGCGGATGCCCTCTCGAGGAGTTTCCTTGCGGACTCTCCTGAGCTATCTGATCCCTCTGTTATTTTGAAGGAGGGTGTAGTTCTTTCCGCCATCTCGCCCAATTTGAGACTTGCTCTGGAGGGGTGTCAGGAGGATAGACCCGAGCGCTGCCCTGTTGGAAAATTGTTTGTCCCGGACCAATGGAAAAAGAGTGTGATGTCTGAGATTCATTGTTCCGCATTGGCTGGGCATCCTGGAATTTTTGGTACCAGAGACTTGGTTAGTCGGTCCTTTTGGTGGCCTACCTTGTCTCGCGATGTCAGGGAATTTGTGCAGTCCTGCGGGACTTGCTCTCGCTCCAAGCCTTGCTCTCGCTCTGGTGGTTTGTTGATGCCATTGCCTGTGCCCAAGAGACCATGGACCCATATCTCTATGGATTTCATTTCCGATCTTCCTGTTTCTCAGAGAATGACCACCATCTGGGTAATTTGTGATAGGTTTTCCAAAATGATACATCTTGTGCCATTACCTAAGTTGCCTTCCTCCTCTGAATTGGTGCCGTTGTTCCTTCAGCACGTGGTTCGTTTACACGGCATTCCTGAGAACATTGTGTCTGACAGAGGAGTCCAGTTTGTTTCCAGATTTTGGAGGACTTTTTGTTCTAAACTGGGTGTTCAATTGTCTTTCTCCTCGGCATTTCATCCTCAGACCAATGGTCAAACTGAGAGAACAAACCAGACATTGGAGACTTATCTAAGATGCTTTGTGTCTGCTGATCAGGATGACTGGGTCTCTTTTTTGCCTTTGGCTGAGTTTGCTCTTAATAATAGGGCTAGCTCTGCCACTTTGATGTCTCCGTTTTTCTGTAATTTTGGGTTTCACCCTCGTTTTTGGGGCGAGGAGGTTCTGTCTGTCCGGGTTTTTGACTTGTTTTTGGGGGTTATGCAGCAGTTTGGGACCGGTAGGGAGAGGTTTCCCCTTTAGGGGGGCCCCGGGGTTGTAACCGGCATGGTGATGGTCTCGGTTTTTTAAGGGGGGGATTTGGGGTTGTCTAAAAGTTTCCTTGAGAGAGCTTTAAAATTTCCCTGGTTATTGGCCTTTTAAAGACCGGGAGATTTTCCCCCCGTTTTTTTTTTTGTTTTCCGGGAAATTTTAAAACCCCAAACTTTTTTCCAACCCCTTGGAAGAGGTTTTTGACCCGGGGGTTCCCCTTGCTTGCTCCTCCCCTGTTTGTTGGGGGAATTTTGGAAGGGGGTTGAGAAAATTTGGACTCGTTTTTAGACGAGACTCCAGTTTTTGGAAAAAGGAGGGTTTGGGTCGGAAGATAATTCTTGGGTTTTGTTCGCCTCCTGCTAGGAGATTCCCCGTGGTACAAAAATCATCCTGACGAGGGGTTGCTAAAATGGGGGTTTGGGGTGCCCCCCCTAAGGGGGGGGGGTCGGTGAAGGGTTTGAGATGGTTCTGAGAGAGGCTCCCTTGGGGGTTAAAGGGGGGTACTAGGGGTTTTTTAAAAAGGGGAATCAGGTGTTAGATTGGTCTTTTAAGGGAATCTTTTCCCCATCGGGTTGGGGGGGACAATTGTTTGGTCTGACCCCTTCTTTCCAGTTTCCCTTGCTGCTGTGTCGTGTCTGCACCCCCTGCTATCGATAAGAAAATTTTTTTTTGTGTTTTTGCTTATTTTGCATTTTGTCCTGCACTTCTGGGGGGCCCTTTTTCTGGTCCCCCCGGGGGCTTTTGCCTCTCATTTAGTTCGCCCGGTTTTGTACTTTTTTTTTTTTAGTTTTTTAGTGGTGTTTTTTTTTACCCCAAGAAATTTTTGGGGTAAGGTCGTTGATCTGGTGTTTTGAAATTTAGAGTTGGTGTTTTGGGGGTTTTTGGATTCAGTAATCCTTTTCTCCCCCTTTTTATTTGGGAATTTGGGCCCAGTTTTTGTCATACTATTTTTTTTCTGTGCAGTATTTCCCTTGTCTAACCCCCATTACAGTTTGGGGTTTTATTTTTTTGGGGGGTTTGCTGGGGGGAGATGTTTTCCCTTTTTTCTATCTTTAGGTGTAGTTTTTTTCAGGGTGGAGGCGTTGGACCAAGTGGAAGCTCACGGTGCCTCTAGTTGGGTGGTTAGTCGGGACTGCAATTCATAGTTTCCCCCTGTTTGGGGTTTTTCCCTTTTTTTCCCCTGCACCTATACGAAATAACAAGTTATTTGTTGTGCTGGGTTTTGGGGGACGGGTGCTTTTCCCCCCGGCTGCTTTGATTATTTGTTGATTGGTTTCCCCTTTAAAAACCCCTGGTTGTCTGCTTTGGAGCCCCGAAAAATTTCTTCATGAGCCCAAGATAGGATGATCGTAAGACTTAATTAAAGACCCCTTAGTTGTTTTAAGTCAACTTGCTTAGAGTTTTTCCCCCAGCCCTTTTTATTTCTTCGTGTTTGTTTTGGTTTTGCGATCTGGTTTTCCCCCGTCTCCCCTATATGTCAATTGTTTATTTAGAGAGTCCCCCTCCCCCTTTGGGGTATCGGGTCTTTTTAGGTGTTACGGGTAGGACTAAAAAGGAGCGGGTTAGGTGGAGACTTGGACCTTGAACCATTATCAGTACCCCAAAAGGGGGGGGAATAGTTAGGCCCCAGTTTTAGGGGGGTTACCCCCGGCCCCTCCTTTTTCCCCTGTGACGGTATCAAGTCCTAAGTTTAAACCCCCGTTTTAAACGGATATGTGTCAGGTAAATCTATTTTATTTACATGCGTTTTTTGAAAACTTTTTGTATAAGTGTTGTTTCTGAAAAGAATTTTTTACTGACGAAAAATATCATTGACAGCGTGAAACACGCAAAGCTAAAAAATGGGGGACCAATATACGGCATTTTTTCTGTTATGATTTGGGGGGTGCCATTACCCTTGGGAGAGCCCGATTCCCGACACTACCCCCCCCCCTAATTGACTCATTTTTAAATACACCCTAAACAAAAAAATCAAAAATTATCTAGGGGTTAGCATCATGTTGACACCATGGGTGTGTCACAAAATTTTATATTATTGGGCAGTGAAGAAAAACTTAATTTTTCACCCCAAAATTTGTTTAGCCCCCAAATTTTTCATTTTCACCCAAAAAAGAAGAAATTCGTCAAAATTGCAAATGCCATTGTTTACTACGCAGATGACCAGTCTTATGCCTACCTCTTTCTTTAGAACCGCACCCAAAGTTTGGGGGTCTGTCCTTTAGAAATGCCCAAAAAGGGCGTTTTTGTGGTTTTTTGGGCACTTGGGTCAAAAGGGGGGGGGACATTTGGATTTTTGGGGGCAAATTTGGAATTTTTTTTGGGAAAAAAGGGACATTTCTTTTTTTGGAGCCCTTTTTGGGCCCCGTAACGTAGAAGCCCCTTTTTTTCCTTAACAGATGAAGACCGAGTAGGGATTATTTTTTGTGGTTTATTTAAGCTCTTATTGGGAACTTTTTTAAAAAAGTTTGGGATCACATTTATCAGCACCTTTCGCTGAGCACTTCTCGGGGGTTTATCTAATCTGTCACATAGAGATTTAGAGGGGAAAACCCCAAAGGGACCCCTTCCTAAATGAACAGAGGTTTAATCTAAAATCCGTTGGCCTCGTTCAGCTTGTCCCTCTTTTTGAAGTGAAAAAAATGGGTTGATGGCACTTTTATGCGTACAAAAAAAACGGCCCCTGGTTCACGGTCCTATGGCGTCCCCAGTCCCCCCATCTTTCATTATGGGAAATTTGGGGGTTTTTGTCTAAATAATAATCAGGTTTTTTCATTGGGTAAGCCTCAGCACAGAGCGCAGGATAAATGGAGCAAACCTTACATGTTTGGGGAGACGAATAACAAAAACAGTGAAGAATTGGTTTTATTTTTTTTTTGTTTTTGGCGGTATAAGTGATTGGGCTTTTTCTTTTGGGTTTGGCAATTACGTGATACCAATTTATTGTTTTTTTTTTGGCTGCTGTCACCCTAAAAAAAACTTTTATTGCAAAAAATGCTTTTTACCATATCTGTGAGGGAATGTTTTTTGTGAAGGGTTGTGTTTTTATTAGTCCTTTCAGAACATGACACCTTTGATTGCTTTTATTTATTTTTGGAGAAGAATGAACAAAAAAATTAGCAATTCAGGATTATTTTTTTTGCTATCCGCTCCGCGTGTATAAAATTGATAAGGCATTTTATTCTTCCCCGTCGCATTTACAATCCCACAGTTTTATCTTTTTTATGTTTGGTTTTTCCAAAAAAAAAATTTTATAAAAAAAAAATATTTTTGCATTGCTTTATTTGTGAGAGCTATAACCTTTTTATTTTTCCGGGGAGCTGTTTATGGCTTTTTTTTGCGGACAAGTTTTTCAGCGGTAACATGTTTATTTTTTTTTTGCCTTTTTGTTCGTTTTTTATTTCACTTTTTTTCAGTATGTGAAAAGCATTGTTTTTTATTTATTTTTTGGGGGGTTTTTCCTAAAGGGCTTAATTAGTGGGACAGTTTCAAGGTCTGTTGTTTGGGGGTTTTTTTTTCTTCAATATTTAATGGGGTAAATTTTAAATTTTTTTTCTTTTTTTATAAACTATTTTTTTTTAACTTTTTTTTATTTGCCCACTATGGACTTTAATTTTTTCAGCCTGATCGCTTGTATAGCATGGGGTTCAGGAAAAAAGACAAACAATTGCCGTTTTGCTCTGAGTATGATCAAGAACTTTGTTAGTTGGTCCCCGGAGATCGTCACAATTTGGGTACCTTTTAAATGATTGCGGGGTCTCTGATGCAAAAAAGGGGGGGAAACCCCTTCCCCGGGGCCGCGTGAGCTTGATACATCACTTAAGGCATTTTCCCCCCAACTCCAGTCCAAGGCCCAAAAGGCACTTTTTCAGGTTTCCCCTTAGGGATGATTGTGACCTGTGCAATTTTGGGGAAAAATCCTAAAAACATAACCTTTTGGGGGGCCCCTTAGGCTGGATTTGGGGGGAACCCCCGATTTAAAGGGGTTTAAAAAATAATGGGAGCAGTGGGGCCCCTCCGGGGCCGGCCCAAAAAGAGGATGCAAGGGATTTTAATGTGGACAACCATTTTAAAGAAAAAAAGGTTTTAAAAAATTTTCCCAATTTTAAAAGGGAAAAGGCTTTTCCCTGTGTGCGCGGATGTTATTAAAAGTTAATTTTGCGAAAAATTTTTTTCCCATTAAATCACATAAAAAAGGTTCTCCCTCTGAATTCTTTTGTGCTAACAAAATCTGATTTTTGTTAAGACATTTCCACATTCGAAAAAGAAAATGCCTTCTCCCTGTGTGAGTTCCTGGTGATAAAATATTTGATTTATTCAAAAAACATTTCTCAATTTTTAAAAAAGAAAAAGGTTCTTCATGCGTAGCTCTCTGGTGGCCCCAAGTTTTTCCGGTTTTAAAAATTTCCCCTTTTGTATGAAAAGGCTTCTTTTCCCGGTGGGTTCCTTTGGTGCTTTACGAATCTGATTTTTTTTAAAAATTTTTTCCCATTCTGAAAAAGGGAAAAAAAATTCTCCCCCTTTTTGAATTCTTGGTGTTTAACAAAATTTTTTTTTTTTTGCAAAAAAATTTCCCCATTCTACAGGAAAAAAACTTTCCCCCCTGTGAGTTTTTGGTGGTAACAAGTTACATTTATGCTAAAAAAATTTTTTCCCAATTTGAACAGGAAAAAATTTTCCCCTGTGTGAATTCTTGGGCTTTCCCCAAATTTTTTGGGGTTCATTTCCCCCCTTCGAAAAAGGGAAAAAGGGGTTTTTCCCCTGGATTGTCTGATGCCTAAAAGATTACATTTATGGTTAAAAATTTCCCAATTCTAAACAGGAAAAAAAGGGTTCTCCCCCCTTGAGTTTCTGGGGGAAAACAAATGATATTCGTTCAAAAAAAAATTCCCCCACTTGGAATAAGAAAAAAATTTTTTTCATTTTTTCCTTTTTTGTCATAAAAATCAAAGACGGGCCCGTTTCCCCAAAGTCAGATGAAAAGATCTTTTTTTGAAAAGGGTTGGTATATCTGAAGTTAAAGGGGTTCAATTAGTTATTGTGGGATTCGAGTTGATTTAAAAATTAAGGGGAGCTGTCCCCCGATCTCCCCGGGAAAGTCTCTGCAAAAAAAAACAATTTTTTTGAATAAAATATCTTGAATTTTTTATTTTTGTTTAAAATTTTACTTAAAATGTTTTGTAAAAATTGTAAGTTATTTGACCAAGACGAAAAATTTTCAATTTAGAAAAATTAGAAATAACCAAAATTTAGGGGGTTCAATGTTTGTTCACCTGACCCAAAAAAGGAATATAACCCCCCAAAATTTTTAGTAGGTGTAAAAAAACAAAAAAATTCCCATCTCACAAAAAAACTCCTCTCAATTCCATCATCTGTCGGGAAAAAAAAAAGGTGCCCCTTATTTGTGGTCAAAACTCTTAAAAAACAACTGGTTTATGCCCCAACCCCCAATATCCACTTTCCCCAAAATCAATTCCCCTCGTTCTGAGTTTGCAATGTGCCAAACCCATTTTAAATTTTTTATTTGCCTCATTAAATGGAAAACCCATTTAGTTTACAAGTGGTTTTTTGGAGCACAATCTGGGCCCATATGCGGGGGAAAAAAGGGATTTTGAAATTTTCATTCCAAATTTTGCAAGTAATTTTTCCCAAAATGCCTTTGAAGTAAAAAGTCATATCCCATAGACAATTTTTGAGGGTTATAATTTCCCCAAATTTAATCACTTTATGAGGATTTCTATGCTTAGATTTTTCCATTGTGTCATATTGGGCTTTTCAAATAGTGTGTCCCCTTTCCCTGAGACTGCTCCGTGATTTTGCTTTGTTCCCCCACAGCGGTGATTAAAAGGGTGTTGAAACAAAAATCTAGCAGCATAGGCATTGTTCGCCCCAAGATTAGGGTGCCCCGGGGCCAAGTACCCTCCGTCGGCGTATGGGTGTGTGTGCTGCAGTTGAAATTGCTCCCGTTCGCCCCAATGGAAGTACAACCCCTTCTAAAGTCGAACATTTACCGAAACCCCTAGTACGCCTTTTTTCCCCCTCTGATTCAGTCTCGTGCTCAGCTCCCACTTTTTTTTTGTTCCTGTTTGAAATGGTCCCCTTTTTCTTACTTTGCATTTTTGACTTTGTTTTTCGCTCCCCCCCGGTTCGACTGATATCTATTTTTTTATTTCACCAAAAAACCGCAGGAAAACCCGGGCCCAAACCTAGGAGTTTTGAAAAAAGGACTGTCAACTAAGCGAGATCGTCCCCGGTCGCTAACGACACAGATTTTTGGCGCAAAAATGTCCCAGGTCGCTGTGTGTGATGTAGCAGCGATGTGGCCCCCCCTGGTGTCGTGATTGGAAAAACTCGGGATTTTTTATTTTTTGGGCCCCGTGGGAGCCTGAACGCGAGTTGACACCCCTTTTTGGAAACGAGCGACCCGTTGGCGACGATGTCAGCGGGCAGGGGGTGGTTTTTTTCGTACGCCCTCAGCCCCTTGGGGCCACAAATAAAAAAGCAATAAATGAAAAGGGGGTGCACCCCCCCCCTTTTCCCCGAGCGTTTGGGGATGCCCCAACTTCTGTGCGTTGTTGCGAGGTAGTATGTGTGGGGGGTTTTTTCGACCCGTCTAGTCGCTAAGTGTCCTTTGTGCGTGTTTTCAAATTGTTCGTGTGGGGGGTTTTTGCGACCCCTCAGTGCTAAGGCTTCATCTTTGCATTTATACCCTTTATTTTTGGATTTCACTTGCAAGGTAATTTGTTTGTGATGTTGGGAAGCGGGGGTTTACAACCTTTTCTATTTGTTTTTACTCCAAATTTTTATACGAGTGTTGCCGGGTTTTTTTTTTTTTCCCTTTTTCCCCCCCCTGCAATTTTAAGATCTTTTTGTTTTTGAGAAAATTTAATCCGTAAAGGGGTTAAGGGGATGAGCAAGACAATCCCTTTTGGTTGGAAAAATGGAGAAGACAGGGCAACCCCTTTTTTGGGAACTTTGGTGCCCCGGGACCCGAACAATGCCCCCAATTTTGTCGCAAACCCCTCCCCCAAAATTTGCCCCTTAACTGCTAAAAAACCTGTGTCAGACAGTATGTATACCTATGGGGGTTGTGATTCAACAGAAAGGAAAATAATTTGTAAGGCCATTTTTTATATTTTCCTTTGTAAAGAATTTTTAAAGTTACCCAATAAAGTGACACCCCGTAGATTTGAAAAGGGTTGATTAGGAAAACAAAAGGCTGGGGAAAAGGTTAAAAAGAGTATTTTGGCCCTAACTACTGTAGTCAAAAAAAAGACTGTCTTTCATTAGATTATTATTGCTAATCAAAAAATTTTAGTAATATGGTAAAAACCCCCGGGGAATTAGAGGATGGGGCCGGTGGTCTTTTGGAAAAAGGACAATATTTTCTGTCAATGGTTTTCAAAAGAAATATTAGACATTTGGGG
>JARQOD010000040.1:121136-202150 GCA_033576555.1 Oophaga sylvatica | reverse complement strand
GGAAAACCCCCCTATTTCTCCCGCCCCGCGGGGAAGTATTACCTATGGGCACCTTTTCTTAGCGATTTAGCGTACTTTTTACCGCAAATCGTTAAGGAGATCGCTAACCGGCGTCCTTAACAATGCAATTAAGCCCACTCAGCGATATACAAACAATCCCGCAGCGATCTAATAGGGAGCTAAAGTCGTAGCGGATTGGTTTTTGGGCATACCTTTAGGCTGCCCCTTTGTCTGACCCACGGCTCGGGGAAAAAAGCGTTTTTTTCCCTTCAAACTCCACTGAGGGGTTTTTGGGTGTGGGAGCTTTTGATAACATGAGGTCTTTTCCTATTCCCTCCCCCGGGGTTTCAGGAAAAACCCTGCCACACCAAATCAAAGGCCTTTTTAAAGTCCAGAAACAGGGTATATTTTCCCGTTCTTTGTTTTGGGGACTGTTTTTGAATGGGGCTGTGCGGGGAAAGATGTGGTCTGGTGGGGTGGTTTGGCATAACCCGCTTGGCTTTTGGAAAGAACCTTTTTGAAAGGAACGGGCCCCGCTCGTCCCGGGGGCAGTTGGAGTGCCCCCGATACGGAGAAGGCTTGCGAATTCCAGGGGGGAAAATTTTCGTGTATACCCCCCAAAGAGTCTCCTTTGGTACGTCCATTAAGAATATGAAGTCCAAACTTCTACATAGTTAGGAGCTTTTACCCCTTTTTTTTTGACGTATGTATAGTGTTTCCTTCTGTGTGTACGAGTTTTGGCCGTATTTTGCCCCAAAATTTGTAATTTCCCATCCTGGTCAAAAAGTTTTTTTTCCCCCTTTCTTGCGTTGAGGCCCCCCAAAGTGAGAACTTTGCCCGGGGCCTGATAGTGGGGGGCTTTCTTTGTAAGATCCAAGCTTTTGGATTGAAGAGGGGGACTCGGGCGGGGTATATAGGTGGCGCGGGTGAACGGTAAAGGGGTGAGGATGGATGCTCCTGACCCATTTTGGGGCTGCTTCCTCTCTCCCCGGGTTTTGATTATTGGTGGAGCTCGTTTTTATACCGATCAAAACCTCCGCCCGGGCCCCGTTTGATGTTTTTATTTTTCGGGGCAGGGCAAGTTTTCCCTTTACCGATGGGCGCCGGGATTCTTTTTTGGCTCTGGTCCATGCCCCCGGAGGATTGGGATTTAATTTTTCAGCTTTGTAAAACCCGGTCTTTTTGTTTTACACCCCAAAGGGGCGGGGGTTTTTGAACCTGAAAAATCCAGCTCTGTTTGTAAGTGAAGTCATTTTTCTTTTTATTTTGGTGTATATACCTTTAATGAGTTGGCTGTGAGGACAAATGGTTTCTGCTTTTTTTGTAGGGTTTGGGTTTCCCACCCAGTCACATTAGTTTCCTGCATAGTGCTCGAGCGGGGTTTTTTTCCTCATCCGTTCTCGCTTGCGGTATCTGGTGGGTCGGGGACCCCCCGGGAGGTCCCCCTTAAATTCTTTTTGGGGGGAAAGAGCTTTGTTTCCATTTGGATGGGATGGGGTTTCTGTCTTTTTTTTGTTGGGGGGTCTTTCGGTGTGATGTTGGTTACTTTTTAATCCGGGCCTGGGTCCTCTGTTTAGTACAATGTCTTCGCTCTTTGGCCAGGGGCTGCCCCCTTGTTTGTTGAGGTGTTTTATCAATAGGGATGGGGTTTAGGAAGGTTGTGCAGGGTCCCGTTTGGGACGTAGACCTTTTCTGTCATTTCCATATTGAGCTTTGGGTGGTTGCCCGGATATGTCCTTTGTTGGAGCAGGATGACGAAGATTTTGCTGTCTGGGAATTTTTGTTTTCCTTCTTTGCTAGTTGGGCCCCTGGCTGCGTCTGCTTTGCGGGCTGGCAGATGTTTTTTTAAGTGTGTATAATAATATGGTTTGGTTGGTAAAACGGGAATTGATGACCCCGTCGCCGTTCAAAAGTTCCAGTGGTTTTTCTGACCCTTTTTTTGGAATAGCCGTTTCTTTTGGACTTCCCCCTTTTACCATTTTTAGGACATTTCGGGCTTTGTGGTGTTGGGATGGTTAATGGGATGGGGGGTCTGTGATGCTGGCTTTGCTGGGGGTTGGTTCGCTTCTGCGGGTCATTTTTTCTTGGTTTCAGTTTTTATTAAATTTATAAGTCTTATCTACAATTTTTAAATACGACGGGCCCATACGTCTAAACTACAGTAATAATACCTGACAGGACCCTCGTCTTTCACATAATTTTTACCTAAAAGGACCCGTACAGTCTAATCTACAGTAATAAAATACAGTCGGGGCCAGAAATTTTTGGCAGTGCACAATTTTCGCGATTTGGGGCCTGCACCCACCCATTGGTTTTAAAAATAAAACCCCTCTACAACAGAATTCAAGTGCAGATTGTAACTTTTAATTTAAGGGTTGAACAAAAATATGTTTAGAAAAGTGGGAATTTTGAACAATTTCTTTAAAACACTCCACATTTTGGAGGTCAAAAGTATTGGGACAAATAAACAAACCCAAACAAATTTTTTTTTTTTTAAAATATTTTTGGCAATCTTTGAGGCAATCACTGCCTTGGGGAAACCCCTGACATCCCCAAAACCGGGGTTTCCCCTTCTTAATGTTTTCCCGGGCCCTTTTACAGCCGCACCCTTCAGGCCCTTGCTTGTTTGGGGGTTTTTCCCCCTTTTAAATTTGGTTTGAGCAAGTGAAATGCATGCCAATTGGGTTAAATTGTGATTGACTTGGGCCATTGAAGAATTTTCCCACTTTTTTGCCTCATGAACCCCTGGTACTTTGGTGTATGTTGGGGTCATTATCCCCTTGTACTGAAGCGCCGTCCCAAACAATTTGCAGCATTTGGGTGAATTGCTAAAGTTATCCCGGGACACTTCGAATTCACCGGCACTCTTGCTGCTTTATTATCAAAAAACACAAGTCCCCCGTGCCATTTAAAACCAGCATGCCCATGCCCTCACGTTGCCTCCACCCTTTTCAAGGGGTGGTGTGCCTTGGATCATGGCGTTCCCTTTCTCTCCAAACTTTTTGGTTCCCCTCATTCGGGACAGGTTGATCCCTTTTCTCAATTTTCCATAAATACTTTTCCAAATGGCTGGTTCTGGAGGTTTTTTCGCAAATTTAACTCTGGCCTTTTATTTTTGGAATTGATGAATGGTTTGCATCTAGATGTGAACCCTTGTATTTATTTCTGGAGTCTTCACTTTACGGGTTTGACTTAAGACGAACCCCATTCACTGAAGTGTTCTGGACTTCATTTTGATGTTGTGACGGTTCTTCTTCCCAAAAAAATATGCGGCTATCCCCCACTGTTGTCTTCCCGTGGGCCCCCAGGTCTTTTTTTATGATTCACCGGTGCTTTTTTTCTTTTCAGGATGACCAAATTTGTAGTTTTTTCCCATTAATGTTGTACAATTTCTTGGATGGGTTTTTTTTTGTTCTTGCATTAAGGGGGTTGTTTCCCTGAGGGAGAGCCCTGTCCCAATGTTTCCTTCACCAAAACCTTCCAAAGCAAACACCACCCAAAAATCAACCCCGGCCCTTTCATTGCTTAATTGAGAATGAATAACAAAGGGTTTCCCCACACCTTCCTGAAACCCTTGGATTTTTGTCCAATTATTTTTGGGCCCCTTTTAAAAAACGGGTGGCACTGTTAAGGGCTGAAATCCTAAAAACCCCTTTATCCCAATTTTTAAAGGGAACCCCAAAGAAAGCTGGGAAAATTGCCCTTTAACTGCATTGATTTGTTTTGTTTCAAATTTTTGGGGAATGTCAAACCAAAATTAGATAAAGTTTTTCTCTGTCCAAATATTTTTGGACCCAACTGTACCAAAGGCCCCCAGTTTATACTAAAAAAAATTACACCGACAGGACCCCTCAGTCAAATTACAGTAATATAACCTGAAGGAGCCCTACAGTTAAAATCTACCATAATATTAAAAACAGGACCGTACAGTCTATTTCACAAAAATAAATTTCTTTACAGGAGGTACAGTCTATATCACAATAAATTTTTAACCCGACAGGGGCCCAAAAAGTAAATTCTACCATAAATAATACTGACGGGGACCCGAAGTTTATCTAAATAATATAAAATTCAGGGCCTTTAAAAGTCTTTTTACATAATATTACTACAGGACCCGACGTCTATATCTACAAAAATAAACGACAGGACCCTACATTTTTTACAAAAAATAACCGACGGGAGCCCTACAGTCTATATCACATAAATACCTGACAGGCCCCTACAGTCTTTTTACAGTAATATATACTGCAGGGGGGCCCATACTTTCTATTCACTAAATATCCTGACGGGACCCCTACAGTCTATACTACAGTAAAATATCCTACAGGCCCCCGTACAGTCTAACCAAAGTAAATTCCCTGACAGGACCCATAAGTCTATACCGAATATACCCCTGACGGGCCCCCGACGTCAAATCTACATAAAAAACCTGACAGAACCTGTAAGTCTATATCTACAAATATATATACGGGAAACCTGTACGTTAATCACAAAAATAAACCTGACGGAACAAAAGTCTTACAAAAATAATATATACCTACAGGAGCCCATACAGTCTAACTACAATAATATAACCTGACGGGAAACCGTAAGTCTAAAAACAGTAATATATCCTGACGGAGCCCAACAGTCTATTTACAATAAAATACCGACAGGACCCATACAGTCTATATCTACAGTAATATATACCTGACAGAGCCCGTACAGTCTATATCTACAGTAAAATATACCTGACAGGAGCCCATACAGTCTATATCTACAGTAATATATACCTGACAGGAGCCCGTACAGTCTATATCTACAGTAATATATACCTGACAGGAGCCCGTACAGTCTATATCTACAGTAATATATACCTGACAGGAGCCCGTACAGTCTATATCTACAATAATATATACCTGACAGGAGCCCGTACAGTCTATATCTACAGTAATATATACCTGACAGGAGCCCATACAGTCTATATCTACAGTAATATATACCTGGAAGGAGCCCATACAGTCTATATCTATAATAAATATATACCTGACAGGAGCCCATACAGTCTATATCTACAGTAATATACACCTGACAGGAACCTGTACAGTCTATATCTACAATAATATATACCTGACAGGAACCTGTACAGTCTATATCTACAATAATATATACCTGACAGGAACCTGTACAGTCTATATCTACAATAATATATACCTGACAGGAGCCCATACAGTCTATATCTACAATAATATATACCTGACAGGAACCTGTACAGTCTATATCTACAGTAATATATACCTGACAGGAGCCCATACAGTCTATATCTACAATAATATATACCTGACAGGAGCCCGTACAGTCTATATGTACAGTAATATATACCTGACAGGAGCCCGTACAGTCTATATCTACAATAATATATACCTGACAGGAGCCCATACAGTCTATATCTACAGTAATATATATCTGACAGGAGCCCATACAGTCTATATCTACAATAATATATACCTGACAGGAGCCCATACAGTCTATACCTACAGTAATATATACCTGACAGGAACCTGTACAGTCTATATCTACAGTAATATATACCTGACAGGAGCCCATACAGTCTATATCTACAATAATATATACCTGACAGGAGCCCGTACAGTCTATATCTACAATAATATATACCTGACAGAAGCCCATACAGTCTATATCTACAGTAATATATACCTGACAGGAGCCCGTACATCTATATCTACAATAATATATACCTGACAGGAGCCCGTACAGTCTATATCTACAGTAAATATATACCTGACAGAAGCCCATACAGTCTATATCTACAATAATAATACCTGACAGGAGCCCATACAGTCTATATCTACAGTAATATATATCTGACAGGAGCCCATACAGTCTATATCTACAATAATATATACCTGACAGGAGCCCATAACAGTCTATACCTACAGTAATATATACCTGACAGGAACCTGTACAGTCTATAATCTACAGTAATAATACCTGACAGGAGCCCATACAGTCTATATCTACAATAATATATACCTGACAGGAGCCCGTACAGTCTATATCTACAATAATATATACCTGACAGAAGCCCATACAGTCTATATCTACAGTAATATATACCTGACAGGAACCTGTACAGTCTATATCTACAGTAATATATACCTGACAGGAGCCCATACAGTCTTATATCTACAATAATATATACCTGACAGGAGCCCGTACAGTCTATATCTACAATAATATATACCTGACAGGAGTCCATACAGTCTATATATACAGTAATATATACCTGACAGGAGCCCGTACAGTCTATATCTACAGTAATATATACCTGACAGGAGCCCATACAGTCTATATCTACAGTAACATATACCTGACAGGAGCCCATACAGTCTATATCTACAATAATATATACCTGACAGGAGCCCATACAGTCTATATCTACAGTAATATATACCTGACAGCAGCCCATACAGTCTATATCTACAATAATATATACCTGACAGGAGCCCATACAGTCTATATCTACAATAATATATACCTGACAGCAGCCCATACAGTCTATATCTACAATAATATATACCTGACAGGAGCCCATACAGTCTATATCTACAATAAAAATATACCTGACAGGAGCCCATACAGTCTATATCTACAGTAATATATACCTGACAGGAGCCCATACAGTCTATATCTACAGTAATATATACCTGACAGCAGCCCATACAGTCTATATCTACAATAATATATACCTGACAGGAGCCCATACAGTCTAATTCAAATTCAAATTCAAATTCAAATTCAAAGAAGCTTTATTGGCAGGACTAAATACACATTAGTTTTGCCAAAGCAAGTGTACAAAAGGGAATAGGGATAGGGATGTTGGGTAGGGACGGATCTAGGGTAGGGGTTGTGGAAGTCCATGGCTTAGGGAGGGTGATGGGGGCGCAGATCCGGGATGGGGGCTATAGAAGTCCATGGCATAGGGATGTTGGGTAGGGCAGATCCGGGTGGAGGCTATAGAAGTCCATGGCCTATCATAGTTCTCTTTCTCGCAGTCTATGACATTCGCTCACATACCGCGCTGCTATCTCCGCTGCTCTCTCTTCTTCCCCCAGCAAGATATATGTTTTCTCTTCCTCCTTCATGGTGATGAAATCCGGGAAGAGATGTGAGAGTCTCCTGAAGTGAGTGTCCCTCACTGCTGAGTATTTGGAGCAGTGTAGCAGGAAGTGGGTTTCGTCCTCTATGGCCTCCTGGTCACAGTGTTGGCATAGTCTTTCCTCCCTGGGCTTGTAGCTCTGCCTGTGTCGGCCGGATTCGATGGCCAGACTGTGGGCACTGAGTCTATACCGCTCAGGATCTGGCGGTCTCTGGGTCCGGGAGTTTCTCCAGGTATGGGGCCAGACTGTAGTCTCTCTGTAGACTCCGGTACATGGTCAGTTTCTGGGAGCTGATGATGTCGTTCTTCCAGTCACTGACATACCTCTCCTGGCCTTCGTCTACCATCTTCCTGATTTCGGCTTTTGTCAGGTTGTTGTGATTGGTGTTCTGGTCAGGTTGGGTTTGGGTGAGCTGTTCCAAGGGTCCTAGTTTTTCTGTTTCACCTACGTGTGTCAGGCTTTATGGTGATGGGAGCTTGGATTGCTCCTATGTAGGTGAGCCCGGAATGACAGTGCCCTCTTTAGAACCGTTAGGTGTAGAGGGAATCTGCCCAGCTCGGCCCGGCAGGCACTGTTGGAGGTGCTCCGGTGGACTTGGAGAAGGTGCTTGCAGAATTCCAGGTGGAATATTTCTGTTGGGCTGGAATCCCACCTTGACCAGTCTGGGTAGGTGTGAGGACCCCAGACTTCACTGCCATACAGGAGGATTGGGGCAATGACAGAGTCGAAGATTTTTAACCAGACCCTCACTGGTGGCTTCAGATGGTAGAGTTTCCTTCGGATGCCATAGAAGGTTTTACATGCCTTGTCTTTCAGGGTCTCTATGGCTTGTTTGAAGCTTCCTGACCGGTGGATCTCTAGGCCCAGGTAGGTATATTTGTCTGTTCCTGTAAGGGCGCAGTTGTTGAGAACAAATGAAGGGTGCTGGTCTAATTTTCTCTTTCTCCTCTGGAACACCATGATGTTGGTTTTCTTTAGGTTGACCGGTAGTGCCCAGGTGGAGCTGAATTTCTCTAAGATTTTCAGGTTGTCTTGGAGGCCTTTCTCGGTTGGTGACAGAAGCAGCAGGTCATCTGCATACAGCAGGAATTTCACCTGGGTGTCGTGGAGGGTGGGACCTGGTGCTGTGGAAGATTCCAGAGCGGTAGCCAGCTCGTTGATGTAAATGTTGAAGAGCGTTGGACTTAGGCTGCAGCCTTGTCTGACTCCACGGCTCTGCTGGAAATAAGCCGTTCTTTTACCGTTCACACTCACACTGCAGAGGTTCTCGGTGTAGGAGCTTTTGATAACATCGTAGGTCTTTCCTCCTATTCCGCTCTCCAGCAGTTTCAGGAATAAGCCCGGGTGCCACACCGAATCAAAGGCCTTTTTAAAGTCCACGAAACAGGCGTAATATCTTCCCGTTCTTTGTATTGTGGACGTGTCTCTGAATGAGGCTGTGCAGGGTATAGATGTGGTCAGTGGTGCGGTGGTTTGGCATGAACCCTGCTTGGCTCTTGCTGAGGACGTTATGTTCGGTGAGGAAACTGAGGATCCTCTTGTTCAGGATGCTGTTGAACAGTTTCCCCAGGTTGCTGCTGACACATATGCCTCTGTAGTTGGCTGGGTCATACCTGTCCCCATTCTTGTGGATGGGTGTGATGAGGCCTTGGTTCCAGGTACGAGGAAGTAGCCAGCACTTAGCACAATATTGAAGAGTTTAACCATTGCAGCCTGTATTTCTGGTGGGCTGTACTTCAGCATTTCTGGTAGGATTCCATCCAGGCCACCGGCTTTTCTACATCTTATGGCAGAGATTCTCTCTGCTACTTCCTGTAATGTAATAGGTGTATCCACGGGGTTTTGGAAATTTTTTACTTTTTCCTCCATTGCTTTTAGTTTTGCCATTATGTTTTCCTGTTCTTGGTTTAGTTCTTCCTTTGGGATGTCTTTATAGAGGTCTTTGAAGTACTGGAGCCAGATGTTGCCATTTTGGATATGGATGTTGTTTTTCTTGTCTTTTGTGCCCATGTGGTTCCATAGTTCCCAGAAGGAATTGTCCCGAAGAGCATCCTGGAGTTGGCTGAGCTTGGTAGAGATGTAACTCTGCTTCTTCCTCCTGAGGATGGTTTTGTACTGTCTTTGTATGGTTTCATAGGCTTCCCTCAGACCAGGGTGGTTGGGGTCTCTATGTTTCTTGTTTGAAGCAGTTCTCAGGGTCTTCCGTACGGCTTTACATTCTCTGTCAAACCAACCATTGATCTGTTTTTCTTTTGGTCTCTTGTAGTCAACTTTTTAAGGTCGGACAGTCTGGCCATTGCATAGAATATATTGTTGAGGTCTTTTGTAGCTTGACTCACTCCCTTTGGGTTAGGCTGGTACTCGTGGTTGTAGAAGTGGTGGAGCATCCGCTGTATTTCGGGTCTGCTGAGAGCCTCTTTATACTTTAGTGCCGACGTTTTGGACCATTTATAGGATGGAGGCCGGTTGAAGAGGCCGCTATGCTGTGGCTTTTGAGTGGGTGGTTTCTCTGTAGATTTCAAGTACAGAAGAAGTTGGCTGTGGTCTGACAGGTGCGTTTGTGGGGTGACTATGAAGGCGCTGATGTTTGCCCGGTTCATGTCTGTAATGGCATAATCTACTACACTCCTCCCTACATGGGAGTTTAGTGTATACCTCCCAAAAGAGTCTCCTTTGGTACGTCCATTAAGAATATGAAGTCCTAAACTTCTACATACGTTCAGGAGCTTTTTACCACTTTTGTTGACTGTACTGTCATAGCTGCTTCTCTCTGTGTGTACTGAGTCTTGGCCGTCATTCTCTGCTCCAAATATGTAGATGTTCCCATCCGTGGTCAGGAAGTCGTTTTCTCTCCCTGTTCTTGCGTTGAGGTCCCCAAAGATGAGTCTATATCTACAATAATATATACCTGACAGGAGCCCATACAGTCTATATCTACAGTAATATATACCTGACAGGAGCCCGTATAGTCTATATCTACAGTAATATATACCTGACAGGAGCCCGTATAGTCTATATCTACAGTAATATATACCTGATAGGAGCCCGTACAGTCTATATCTACAGTAATATATACCTGACAGGAGCCCGTACAGTCTATATCTACAATAATATATACCTGACAGGAGCCTGTACAGTCTATATCTACAGTAATATATACCTGACAGGAGCCCGTACAGTCTGTATCTACAGTAATATATACCTGACAGGAGCCCATACAGTCTATATCTACAGTAATATATACCTGACAGGAGCCCGTACAGTCTATATCTACAGTAATATATACCTGACAGGAGACCATACAGTCTATATCTACAATAGTATATACCTGACAGGAGCCCATACAGTCTATATCTACAGTAATATATACCTGACAGGAGCCGTACAGTCTATATCTACAGTAATATATACCTGACAGGAGCCCGTACAGTCTATATCTACAGTAATATATACCTGACAGGAGCCCATACAGTCTATATCTACAGTAATATATACCTGACAGGAGGCCATAAAGTCTATATTTATAGTAATATATACCTGACAGGAGCCGATACAGTCTATATCTACCATAATATATACCTGACAGGAGCCCGTACAGTCTATATCTGCAGTAATATATACCTGACAGGAGCCCGTACAGTCTATATCTACAATAATATATACCTGACAGGAGCCCGTACAGTCTATATCTACAGTAATATATACCTGACAGGAGCCCGTACAGTCTATATCTACAGTAATATATACCTGACAGGAGCCCGTACAGTCTATATCTACAGTAATATATACCTGACAGGAGCCCATACAGTCTATATCTACAGTAATATATACCTGACAGGAGGCCATAAAGTCTATATTTATAGTAATATATACCTGACAGGAGCCGATACAGTCTATATCTACCATAATATATACCTGACAGGAGCCCGTACAGTCTATATCTGCAGTAATATATACCTGACAGGAGCCCGTACAGTCTATATCTACAATAATATATACCTGACAGGAGCCTGTACAGTCTATATCTACAATAATATATACCTGACAGGAGCCCATACAGTCTATATCTACAGTAATATATACCTGACAGGAGCCCGTACAGTCTATATCTACAGTAATATATACCTGACAGGAGCCCGTACAGTCTATATCTACAGTAATATATACCTGACAGGAGCCCGTACAGTCTATATCTACAAAAATATATACCTGACAGGAGCCCGTACAGTCTATATCTACAATAATATATACCTGACAGGAGCCCGTACAGTCTATATCTACAGTAATATATACCTGACAGGAACCTGTACAGTCTATATCTACAATAATATATACCTGACAAGAGCCCATACAGTCTATATCTACAATAATATATACCTGACAAGAGCCCGTACAGTCTATATCTACAATAATATATACCTGACAGGAGCCCATACAGTCTATATCTACAGGAATATATACCTGACAGGAGCCCATACAGTCTATATCTACAGTAATATATACCTGAGTAGTATAGGTACACCCCCTCTCGTCAAACTCAATCTGACAGGTCGTCACGCCCCCTATCATTTAATCCGTCTCCCTGTCAGATTGATCCAGGTCGTCACGCCCCCTATCATTTAATCCGTCTCCCTGGGATTTGATCTGGCTGTACTTTGCTCAGGGTGGGAAATCTGGTCTGCTGGATTTGTGAATTTCAATCAAAGTGATTTATTCGTCTCTATTGATATTTTATCCCGTGGATTTGATTAGTCTGTGGTGTTTTAGTGAAATACAGACTTCACTATATAAGGATTTTTAGTGTAAAGAGGGAATCTTGATCTTTTTTGTGGAGAGAAACTTTTAAGGACCCAGTAAATGCATGTAAAACACTATTGTGGTGGAATTTGGAATTATGACGCTCATCTTATAGTTTTATTCAGTATATATATTTTTAGCTTGGCAGTGTATCTACACTTATATCAGTACTGGGAAGAATGTAATGACATGGAGTTAGGAATTTCCAGACTAGTTTCTGAGTTTTAGTGAAATACAGACTTTTGTTAGAGATCGGTAACTTATTACCAATGGATGTGTACAAGGCTTGGGTTGTATTGAGAGGAGCATATTTTTCTATTTACTAACTAACATGGTACATAGATATACATCTTTACTGGCACATAGAAATGTAGTACAACAGTGTTGACATGAATTGTCAGAATGAGTGAAGGTCGATGCTACGGTAATTCAGGCAAACAGTAAATAGTATTGCATTGTGTATAGTCAGTGGGATCTTTTAAAACCAACACATTTATGTGTATTCTTCTAGCAGTGACCATAAAACCGAAGGTTTCTAGCAAACATAACCTGCACTAATGTGATTTTAAAACAATGGGTTTCTGAAGGGTCTTCCCACACTACCACTCTGTGGAAGCTGTGTGGAAATGACATAGGCATAAGAGATCATTCATCTTAAAAACGTTTATTGCCAGAACTAATCATGATTTTACTGTAATAAATAAATACATCTCAAAGACATTTCAAGCATTGAATTAATTGTGACACCAAAATGTCGATACAAATGGCAATTCAGGTCATGGGATTCTCTCTAGACAGGAACAACGCTGTTGAATGCTCCAACACGTGTAGTGAGGGTTTTTTAAAGTTGATTTCTTCTCAGCAATGAAATTTCTCACAATTGTATCATTACGCGATTTATCAGCAGAAAACTTCTCCAATATCTTACTGAACGGTATGTTCCGAGCTAAGAAATGTAAAAAGTACAGGCAGTAGTGCCCACAGACAGTACTATACGTGTCTTGGATTTGGTTGCTTTGGTAATAATAAGTCTCACAATTCTTGTTCAGGAACGTCACAAACTCGCTCGGAAAGATAGCGTTGTCTTTTCAACATTTTAGATACTTCACAGAATTATTTTGCATTATATATTTTTTTTATTTTGCTTAAGGATCGTGTACAGAGGAGTTTTTATGTTTTAATACTGATAGACATATTGTGAACTGACATATAGGGTCCATGTGAGACATGCCTGGACAAGTCCGGGCATGCCTGGGCAAGTCCTGGTCACGGGACAGCCGTGGAAAAACAATACTGAAATTCAAAAACTATGTGCTGGCTGTTAACACACGCATAGTCATCTAGAAAATATTGAGCGAGCTGCTTCACAAACCCTCTCAAGGCATGTTGAATGTTAACGTTCCCGCTATGAGCTACATACATGACCCGCTGTATAGCCTGGGATGAGCAGCGTTCTTGTTGCACAGGCCTATTTTTAAAGACGCTATGGCCCTCACATATAAAAGACAGGCTTGTTGGGACGTGTCCCGGCCTATTTTGGCACAGGACCACACCTATGCAACGATTTTGACCACCATACAGCAAAAGCGGGTACAAACTTTTTAGCATAGCTGTGTTTCTGGCTCTCAGCTGCTATTTTAATAGTTACCATACGAATACTGTAGTGAACCAAGATGTGTTAATTTGATTACTAACACGATTTCAGCAACTTGATGACAAATTCAGAGCAAATTCGTTATTTCGGAACTGACATTCCGGCATGCCTGGACAAGTCCTGGTCACGGGACAGCCGTGGAAAAAACAATACTGAAATTCAAAAACTATGGGCTGGCCGTTAACACATGCATAGGCATCTAGAAAATATTGAGCGAGTTGCTTCACAAAACACACAAGGCGTGGTGATTGCCAATGTTCTCGGTATGCGCTACATACATGACCCGCTGTATAGCCTGGGATGAGCAGCGTTCTTGCAGCACAGGCCTGTTTTTAAAGACGCTAAGCCCCATCAGATATAAAAGACAGGCATGTTGGGACGTGTCCCGGACTATTTTTAACTGTTTCATGTGAGAATACAGGCATAGGATGGGGCCAATACCAGAACCACACCCATGCAACGATTTTGATCAGCATTCAACCATGTTGGGACGTGTCCTGGACTATTTTTAACTGTTTCATGTGAGAATACAGGCATAGGATGGGGCCAATACCAGAACCACACCTATGCAACGATTTTGATCAGCATTCAACAAAAAAATTGCGTGCAAACTTTTTAGCATACGCGTCACACACAAGGCGACGACACCTCGGCTAGCACATTTACCGGTAGTTTTCAAAAACCATTGCCTTAACAATAAAGTAAGAATCGTGGTGACCTGCATTGTGGTCTATAAATGTATAGTCTGAAAATTTACCGTTGGTAAAGAACAGTAAAAAGTCGTGCGTACAACTATCATCCTCAAACTCCCAGCGCTATCACAAACACTATTGCCTACAGAGGCGGCCCCGCGAGAATTTCTGGATGTGCGTGTCAAGAGGCTCCATGCATTGACCGATTGTTTGCGCGTGAATGCTGACATTTCCAGGGTCATTATAGTTGTGTAAATGCGCTGGGGGGCTCGTGTATCGGCCCCTAGGGTGTAATGCGTGATCATTTTAATTATTTTTCAATTCATAACCACACGTTCTCAGGCAGACAGGTTTATTTCACAGAAGTTGACTGTACAGTTGCATAATTTTTGTTTAAAATCATACATTTGCATAATTTTGTTTAAAATCGCACAGTTCTGCGATAATGTCGGGTGTTGGACACGCACTTATCAGTCTTTCATACGTGTCGCAGAAAGATTTTAGTCTGTTCTGCGAGAGTTTATTATGCACGTACTGTGCAGACATGTCAAGAAACATTTTGGTGTGTTCACCAGTCCATACGGGTGTTGGCGTGTAAGGTGAGCGACCATCATCCTTCTGCTTCTTACTTACACGACGGCGCGATACCGCGCGTTTCTTTGACGGTAATGCATCGGCTGAATTGGCAGATGTTGGTACCGCGTTGTTATTTGCAGATTCTGTAGCTTGACACAGACGTATATTCTTACGCCTACCACTCTCCGTATTCCCGGGTGTGCGATTGGCGCGTCGCTTTCTCCACGATACGCGACACACCTGGGTGAACGTGGTTCAGTTCTCAACTCCGCTCTGTTCTCAAATCCATAATTGGATTGTTGCAAAACTCGCGAATGACGCTCCTCCGTAACTAAAGAAAAGACACGTGGCGTAGTTAACCGCTAAGCGGGCGAGATATAGGAAAAGTTACACGCTCCACTTTACTCTGATTCAACGCGACATTTGTAAAGCTACCAACACCGATTATCTGTGAAACCGATGCATAATTGTTTGTATAAGTACACTATAGAGAGGCCTAGTCATATATATACTTACAAGTATCCCCCGGGTGCTGATCTACAGAGAATGCTGAATTAACAGACATCACGCTGCTCGTTCGCGCCCGTAATGGGGCTGATTTCTCCATCAAACTGCAACCTCGTGGGCGATACTTTAGCAGCTAAAATAAAATATAACATACATGAATGCGCAAAGCACTCACAAAGCTAACTTGACACACGTAAATAAAACTAGTTACCGCAGAAATTTTTATCTGCGTGTATAAGAACACTATAGAGCTGCGTAGACATATATGCTTACAAGCATGAGACGTGTAGTGTATTTCAGAGATTGGTGAATTAAACGGTGTGGAGTTGTTCGGTAGTTGTCGTATGGGGGTGTTTTCTTTTCAACCTGCATACTCCTGCACGCTAGTTTAACAGCTGTAAATAAAATATAACTACCTCAGAAATGATATCTACAAGGCCCACGCGCATAAAGCTAAATTCGCAAAGCTACCGTAACAAGCGTAAATAAAATATATCCGCTAGTTAAGGGTGGGGACGCCGGGTACAGAGGATACAGACACATAACAGCCGTGTTTCAAGGACCCGCTACCTTTTCTATTCCAGCGCCGTGTGCTTAGCGAATCACTCCATCTTTTAGGAGCGTAGGGTGTCGCGCGAGTTAGAGGATTATAGTCCGTTTCTACGAACTCGACAACGGAATCCAGGGGATCCTCCACGATCTCAACATCGGAATCGCGATGCTCGAGCGCCTCAGCCGCCACGGTGTTTTCAACCGCCCAGTCCGCTACAGGTGTATCTGTATGAGAAATTGTATTTAATTAGCAGACTAGATACATAGGCTTAAAACATCTGATATATCTATAGGTTTCTTGCCTGTGACAGACTGCTGAGAGCTGGAGGCTCGTCGCCCGCTAGCAGAGTTGCCATCCTTTAACAGGTTCTGCGTAATGAACCGATTCTCATAGGAGTAGTCTGAATGCACTCCCGCTTCTTAAATAAGAAAGAATGAAATATATAATTTATATATACAAAGCGCAGACTCAGACAGCGCAAGACAATGCGGAGTACACTATATACTGTGTAAAACTTACCCGATTGTTCTGGTGAAAGCAAAGCAGAATATTGAACGCGAGAATGTCTGGACTCCATCTTGAATAAAAAGGGCCGCTATTGAATTAAAGCAAATAAAGATCAAGTATGAAAACATGGGTAAGTCATTCATGCAATTACTACACAAACTTAAATATAATTGAAACGAAATCCGTAAAAATACTCACTATACTACTGTTCAGATCTGGCGTGTGTTCTGTGAGTTGTGAAGCCTTACAGGTGAGAGTTGTATAGCATGTGAGCGGGGCTGTATTTATTACCGGTAACAGAGAGAACACGCCCTCTGTCAATACCATGAACTGCTAGATAGAAAAAAATCTATTAATGTTTTACAGAGCCATCATGGCTGCTAAGGGCCCTGAAGCAATATTGGAGAAGTAATATTTCACGACAGAACCACCACCATCATTACCCTGTAGCTGTAAATTTATAATGTCTACTATTAATATTAATAATTAATATAGACTGACGCTAAAATCCATGCAGTTAATTTTATTTTAGCTGACAGGAACGTTAGCTAGACATGTTTTAATAATATAAATCTGTAGTTATATACGCTGCGTTGTCTGTACAGTGCTTGAAACACGGCTGTTATGTGTCTGTATCCTCTGTACCCAGCGTCCCCACCCTTAACTAGCGGATATATTTTATTTACGCTTGTTACGGTAGCTTTGCGAATTTAGCTTTATGCGTGTGGGCCTTGTAGATATCATTTCTGAGGTAGTTATATTTTATTTACAGCTGTTAAACTAGCGTGCAGGAGTATGCAGGTTGAAAAAAAAACACCCCCATACGACAACTACCGAACAACTCCACACCGTTTAATTCACCAATCTCTGAAATACACTACACGTCTCATACTTGTAAGCATATATGTCTACGCAGCTCTATAGTGTTCTTATACACGCAGATAAAAATTACTGCGGTAACTAGTTTTATTTACGTGTGTCAAGTTAGCTTTGTGAGTGCTTTGCGCATTCATGTATGTTATATTTTATTTTAGCGGCTAAAGTATCGCCCACGAGGTTGCAGTTTGATGGAGAAATCAGCCCCATACGGGCGCGAACGAGCAGCGTGATGTCTGTTAATTCAGCATTCTCTGTAGATCAGCACCCGGGGATACTTGTAAGTATATATATGTCTAGGCCGCTCTATACTGTACTTATACAAACAATTATGCATCGGTTTCACAGATAATCGGTGTTGGTAGCTTTACAAATGTCGCGTTGAATCAGAGTAAAGTGGGGCCTGTAGCTTTTCCTATATCTCGCCCGCTTAGCGGTTAACTACGCCACGTGTCTTTTCTTTAGTTACGGAGGAGCGTCATTCGCGAGTTTTGCAACAATCCAATTATGGATTTGAGAACAGAGCGGAGTTGAGAACTGAACCACTTCACCCAGGTGTGTCGCGTATCGTGGAGAAAGCGACGCGCCAATCGCACACCCCGGGAATACAGAGAGTGGTAGGCGTAAGAATATACGTCTGTGTCAAGCTACAGAATCTGCAAATAACAACGCGGTACCAACATCTGCCAATTCAGCCGATGCATTACCGTCAAAGAAACGCGCGGTATCGCGCCGTCGTGTAAGTAAGAAGCAGAAGGATGATGGTCGCTCACCTTACACGCCAACACCCGTATGGACTGGTGAACACACCAAAATGTTTCTTGACATGTCTGCACAGTACGTGCATAATAAACTCTCGCAGAACAGACTAAAATCTTTCTGCGACACGTATGAGAGACTGATAAGTGCGTGTCCAACACCCGACATTATCGCAGAACTGTGCGATTTTAAACAAAATTATGCAAATGTATGATTTTAAACAAAAATTATGCAACTGTACAGTCAACTTCTGTGAAATAAACCTGTCTGCCTGAGAACGTGAGGTTATGAATTGAAAAATAATTAAAATGATCACGCATTACACCCTAGGGGCCGATACACGAGCCCCCAGCGCATTTACACAACTATAATGACCCTGGAAATGTCAGCATTCACGCGCAAACAATCGGTCAATGCATGGAGCCTCTTGACACGCACATCCAGAAATTCTCGCGGGGCCGCCTCTGTAGGCAATAGTGTTTGTGATAGCGCTGGGAGTTTGAGGATGATAGTTGTACGCACGACTTTTTACTGTTCTTTACCAACGGTAAATTTTCAGACTATACATTTATAGACCACAATGCAGGTCACCACGATTCTTACTTTATTGTTAAGGCAATGGTTTTTGAAAACTACCGGTAAATGTGCTAGCCCGAGGTGTCGTCGCCTTGTGTGTGACGCGTATGCTAAAAAGTTTGCACGCAATTTTTTTGTTGAATGCTGATCAAAATCGTTGCATAGGTGTGGTTCTGGTATTGGCCCCATCCTATGCCTGTATTCTCACATGAAACAGTTAAAAATAGTCCAGGACACGTCCCAACATGGTTGAATGCTGATCAAAATCGTTGCATGGGTGTGGTTCTGGTATTGGCCCCATCCTATGCCTGTATTCTCACATGAAACAGTTAAAAATAGTCCGGGACACGTCCCAACATGCCTGTCTTTTATATCTGATGGGGCTTAGCGTCTTTAAAAACAGGCCTGTGCTGCAAGAACGCTGCTCATCCCAGGCTATACAGGGGGTCATGTATGTAGCGCATACCGAGAACATTGGCAATCACCACGCCTTGTGTGTTTTGTGAAGCAACTCGCTCAATATTTTCTAGATGCCTATGCATGTGTTAACGGCCAGCCCATAGTTTTTGAATTTCAGTATTGTTTTTCCACGGCTGTCCCGTGACCAGGACTTGTCCAGGCATGCCCGGAATGTCAGTTCCGAAATAACGAATTTGCTCTGAATTTGTCATCAAGTTGCTGAAATCGTGTTAGTAATCAAATTAACACATCTTGGTTCACTACAGTATTCGTATGGTAACTATTAAAATAGCAGCTGAGAGCCAGAAACACAGCTATGCTAAAAAGTTTGTACCCGCTTTTGCTGTATGGTGGTCAAAATCGTTGCATAGGTGTGGTCCTGTGCCAAAATAGGCCGGGACACGTCCCAACAAGCCTGTCTTTTATATGTGAGGGCCATAGCGTCTTTAAAAATAGGCCTGTGCAACAAGAACGCTGCTCATCCCAGGCTATACAGCGGGTCATGTATGTAGCTCATAGCGGGAACGTTAACATTCAACATGCCTTGAGAGGTTTGTGAAGCAGCTCGCTCAATATTTTCTAGATGACTATGCGTGTGTTAACAGCCAGCACATAGTTTTTGAATTTCAGTATTGTTTTTCCACGGCTGTCCCGTGACCAGGACTTGCCCAGGCATGCCCGGACTTGTCCAGGCATGTCTCACATGGACCCTATATGTCAGTTCACAATATGTCTATCAGTATTAAAATATAAAAACTCCTCTGTACATGATCCTTAAGCAAAATAAAAAATATAATGCAAAATAAATCTGTGAAGGAGCAAAAATGCTGAAAAATATGGTGTCTCACATGGACCCTATATGTCAGATCACAATATGTCTATCAGTATTAAAACATAAAAACTCCTCTGTACATGATCCTTAAGCAAAATAAAAAAATATATAATGCAAAATAATTCTGTGAAGTAGCTAAAATGTTGAAAAATATGTTGTCTCACATGGACCCTATATGTCAGTTCACAATATGTCTATCAGTATTAAAACATAAAAACTCCTCTGTACATGATCCTTAAGCAAAATAAAAAAATATATAATGCAAAATAATTCTGTGAAGTAGCTAAAATGTTGAAAAATATGGTGTCTCACATGGACCCTATATGTCAGTTCACAATATGTCTATCAGTATTAAAACATAAAAACTCCTCTGTACACGATCCTTAAGCAAAATAAAAAAAATATATAATGCAAAATAATTCTGTGAAGTATCTAAAATGTTGAAAAGACAACGCTATCTTTCCGAGCGAGTTTGTGACGTTCCTGAACAAGAATTGTGAGACTTATTATTACCAAAGCAACCAAATCCAAGACACGTATAGTACTGTCTGTGGGCACTACTGCCTGTACTTTTTACATTTCTTAGCTCGGAACATACCGTTCAGTAAGATATTGGAGAAGTTTTCTGCTGATAAATCGCGTAATGATACAATTGTGAGAAATTTCATTGCTGAGAAGAAATCAACTTTAAAAAACCCTCACTACACGTGTTGGAGCATTCAACAGCGTTGTTCCTGTCTAGAGAGAATCCCATGACCTGTATTGCCATTTGTATCGACATTTTGGTGTCACAATTAATTCAATGCTTGAAATGTCTTTGAGATGTATTTATTTATTACAGTAAAATCATGATTAGTTCTGGCAATAAACGTTTTTAAGATGAATGATCTCTTATGCCTATGTCATTTCCACACAGCTTCCCACAGAGTGGTAGTGTGGGAAGACCCTTCAGAAACCCATTGTTTTAAAATCACATTAGTGCAGGTTATGTTTGCTAGAAACCTTCGGTTTTATGGTCACTGCTAGAAGAATACACATAAATGTGTTGGTTTTAAAAGATCCCACTGACTATACACAATGCAATACTATTTACTGTTTGCCTGAATTACCGTAGCATCGACCTTCACTCATTCTGACAATTCATGTCAACACTGTTGTACTACATTTCTATGTGCCAGTAAAGATGTATATCTATGTACCATGTTAGTTAGTAAATAGAAAAATATGCTCCTCTCAATACAACCCAAGCCTTGTACACATCCATTGGTAATAAGTTACCGATCTCTAACAAAAGTCTGTATTTCACTAAAACTCAGAAACTAGTCTGGAAATTCCTAACTCCATGTCATTACATTCTTCCCAGTACTGATATAAGTGTAGATACACTGCCAAGCTAAAAATATATATACTGAATAAAACTATAAGATGAGCGTCATAATTCCAAATTCCACCACAATAGTGTTTTACATGCATTTACTGGGTCCTTAAAAGTTTCTCTCCACAAAAAAGATCAAGATTCCCTCTTTTCACTAAAAATCCTTATATAGTGAAGTCTGTATTTCACTAAAACACCACAGACTAATCAAATCCACGGGATAAAATATCAATAGAGACGAATAAATCACTTTGATTGAAATTCACAAATCCAGCAGACCAGATTTCCCACCCTGAGCAAAGTACAGCCAGATCAAATTCCAGGGAGACGGATTAAATGATAGGGGGCGTGACGACCTGGATCAATCTGACAGGGAGACGGATTAAATGATAGGGGGCGTGACGACCTGTCAGATTGAGTTTGACGAGAGGGGGTGTACCTATACTACTTACCTGACAGGAGCCCATACAGTCTATATCTACAGTAATATATACCTGACAGGAGCCCATACAGTCTATATCTACAGTAATATATACCTGACAGGAGCCCGTACAGTCTATATCTACAATAATATATACCTGACAGGAGCCCATACAGTCTATATCTACAGTAATATATACCTGACAGGAGCCCGTACAGTCTATATCTACAGTAATATATACCTGACAGGAGCCCATACAGTCTATATCTACAGTAATATATACCTGACAGGAGCCCGTACAGTCTATATCTACAATAATATATACCTGACAGGAGCCCATACAGTCTATATCTACAGTAATATATACCTGACAGAAGCCCGTACAGTCTATATCTACAGTAATATATACCTGACAGGAGCCCATACAGTCTATATCTACAGTAATATATACCTGACAGGAGCCCATACAGTCTATATCTACCATAATATATATCTGACAGGAGCCCGTACAGTCTATATCTACAGTAATATATACCTGACAGGAGCCCGTACAGTCTATATCTACAGTAATATATACCTGACAGGAGCCTGTACAGTCTGTATCTACAGTAATATATACCTGACAGGAGCCCGTACAGTCTATATCTACAGTAATATATACCTGACAGGAGCCCGTACAGTCTATATCTACAGTAATATATACCTGACAGGAGCCTGTACAGTCTGTATCTACAGTAATATATACCTGACTGGAGCCCGTACAGTCTATATCTACAGTAATCTACCTGAGAGGAGCCCATACAGTCTATATCTACAATAATATATACCTGACAGGAGCCCGCACAGTCTATATCTACAATAATATATACCTGACAGGAGCCCATACAGTCTATATCTACAGTAATATATACCTGACAGGAGCCCGTACAGTCTATATCTACAGTAATATATACAGTCAGGGCCAGAAATATTTGGACAGTGACACAATTTTCGCGAGTTGGGCTCTGCATGCCACCACATTGGATTTGAAATGAAACCTCTACAACAGAATTCAAGTGCAGATTGTAACGTTTAATTTGAAGGGTTGAACAAAAATATGTGTTAGAAAATGTAGGAATTGTACACATTTCTTTACAAACACTCCACATTTTAGGAGGTCAAAAGTAATTGGACAAATAAACATAACCCAAACAAAATATTTTTATTTTCAATATTTTGTGGCGAATCCTTTGGAGGCAATCACTGCCTTAAGTCTGGAACCCATGGACATCACCAAACGCTGGGTTTCCTCCTTCTTAATGCTTTGCCAGGCCTTTACAGCCGCAGCCTTCAGGTCTTGCTTGTTTGTGGGTCTTTCCCTCTTAAGTCTGGATTTGAGCAAGTGAAATGCATGCTCAATTGGGTTAAGATCTGGTGATTGACTTGGCCATTGAAGAATGTTCCACTTTTTTGCACTCATGAACTCCTGTGTAGCTTTGGCTGTATGCTTGGGGTCATTATCCATCTGTACTATGAAGCGCCGTCCAATCAAGTTTGCAGCATTTGGCTGAATCTGGGCTGAAAGTATATCCCGGTACACTTCAGAATTCATCCGGCTACTCTTGTCTGCTGTTATGTCATCAATAAACACAAGTGACCCAGTGCCATTGAAAGCCATGCATGCCCATGCCATCACGTTGCCTCCACCATGTTTTACAGAGGATGTGGTGTGCCTTGGATCATGTGCCGTTCCCTTTCTTCTCCAAACTTTTGGCTTCCCATCATTCTGGTACAGGTTGATCTTTGTCTCATCTGTCCATAGAATACTTTTCCAGAACTGAGCTGGCTTCTGGAGGTGTTTTTCAGCAAATTTAACTCTGGCCTGTCTATTTTTGGAATTGATGAATGGTTTGCATCTAGATGTGAACCCTTTGTATTTACTTTCATGGAGTTTTCTCTTTACTGTTGACTTAGAGACAGATACACCTACTTCACTGAGAGTGTAATGTATGTAGTACAGTTCATATAGCGTCTTGTGCTTGGGTGCGATGAAAACACAGGAGTCACAGGTTTGATATAGAAAAGTCCTGTATTACTTCATACAAGTTGGCAGAAATAGTCACACAGTTTGCAGACACAGAAACAGGAGACACAGCAGGCCAGAGTAATCCAAGCTCAGCAATCACTCTCCAATATAGATTCAGGATCTTCTTCTCGGTTACCGTAAGTCCATGCAAACGTGGGTCTTTCAAAGAGCAGGGTTCAGAGTCCACAAGTGCTTCAGAGTTCCTCAGTAGGAATAGCTGGAGTACAAGGTCCAAGGCTTACAGGAGTCAAGTCACAGGTTCACTGCAGGCTAGATTCTGAAGCACTGATTGCTCAGCTGTGGCTGCTTAAGAAGCAAAGGAGAGAATCAGGGCGGGAACATGCAAGCTGGAAACTCCATTTTGACTGAGGGCAAGATAGCTGCAGCAAGACAGAAAGTAAAATGGCTGACGAACAAACTGAGTTTCAGGAATATATACATAGAACCTTACATTACTCCCCCCTTAAGGACAACCTCCGGATGACCTCAGACCAGGCTTGTGTGGGTACCTCTGATGAAACTGACGGAGCAAGCGAGGAGCATTAACGTTATTGACCGGTTCCCATGAGTTGTCCTCCACTGGGTAGCCCTGCCATTTAATCAGATATTGTAACTGATTTCTATACAACCTGGAATCTAAAATCCTTTCCACCACAAATTCTTCCTGACCATCGACTAGCACTGGGTCAGGGCAAGGAGAGGAACGTCCAGGAAACGTATTGGGTGTCGCAGCCTTTAGTAGGGATACATGAAAGACAGGGTGGATTCTCATAGTTCTGGGCAGTTGAAGACGACAAGCAACGGCACTTATAATTTTACTGATTTTGTAGGGTCCAATGTACTTATGTCCCAACTTAGACGATGGAATCCTTAACTTAAGATTTCTGGTTGACAGCCAGACCAAGTCTCCTACCTTGAAAGCTGGTGCAGGTTTACGAAATTTATCTGCTGCTTTCTTGTACCTTTCTTGAGCCGATTCCAGATTTTCCTTTAGAAGATCCATATTCTTCTGTAAAGACGTGATTCTTTCAGCCACTGCTGGTAAAGGCGTTTCTATGGGAAATCGTGGTAGAATGTTAGGATGATAACCTAGATTAGAGTAAAAAGGAGACTGTTTAGTGGAGGCACTCTGAGAGTTGTTATACGAGAACTCAGCTAATGGAAGTAGATCCACCCAATCATCCTGTAGGTGGCAGATAAAGCAGCGGAGATACTGCTCCATGGTTTGATTGGTTCGTTCGGTCTGTCCATTAGTCTGGGGATGAAAAGAAGAAGAAAGGTTTACTTTAATGTCCAATGCTGCACAGAAATTTTGCCAAAACCTAGAAGTGAATTGCACCCCTCGATCCGAAATAACCTCATCCGGTACTCCATGTAAGCGAAACACATCTTTAATCATCAAATCTGATGTCTGTTTTGCAGTGGGTAAGCCGACACAAGGGATAAAATGAGCTGCCTTTGTTAGACGGTCAACCACCACTAGAATGGTGTTCTTCCCCTGAGAGGTTGGTAACTCCACAATGAAGTCCATAGAAATGGATCCCCACGGGCGGGACGGGGTGGGAAGAGGCTGTAACAGACCAGTTGGTGAGGAGCGAGGTGTTTTGCATCTTGCACAGACCTCACATGAAGTGACATAATTCAAAACATCCTTCCTGCAAGTGGGCCACCAAAAGAAACGAGAAAGAAATTCCTGTGTCTTTAGAATTCCTCTATGCCCGGCTATCTTGGAATCGTGAATGAGTTGCAATACTCTTAATCTGACTGTTTCAGGAATATACAGACGTTGTCCCTGAATCCACACACCATTCTTAAAGACAAGACTTACGTCCCTTGGGGGTTGTGCCAAAAAGGAATCCGCATGGTATGCTTCCTTGATGTCCTTAAGTAGGTCTTGATTATGAATTACTCCTAGGAATCTAGAGTCAGGAAGAATAGTCTTAGGAGGAGTAATTGGACGTGTCTCTGCTGAGTAAATCCTAGAGAGTGCATCAGCCTTTCCATTGCGCGATCCTGGTCTATAAGAGATGATAAAATTAAATTGGTTTAAGAAAAGATTCCAGCGAGCCTGGCGAGGAGTCAGGCACTTAGCCGACCTGATAAACTCAAGGTTACGATGGTCTGTCAGGACGACTATTTGCTGTGCAGCTCCCTGAAGGTGTCTCCATTCTTTGAAGGCGGCAATAATGGCCAACAACTCTCTATTGCCCACATCGTAGTTCCTCTCAGCCGAAGACAACTGCTGGGAAAAGAAGGCACAGGGATGCAAGACATTCTTCTCACCTGTTCTCTGAGAGAGTATAGCTCCAACGGCACAGTCTGAAGCATCCACCTCTATTATGAAGGCAAGCTCGGGGTTGGGATGTACTAGGATAGGTGCAGTGGTAAATTTATCTTTTAGACGGGAAAATGCTTCCTGGGCTTGGGGAGTCCAGGAAAACCTAGACTCTTTCCAGGTAAGTTGAGTGATAGGTGACACTACCTCAGAGAAATTTCTAATGAAACGTCTATAGAAGTTGGCAAACCTGATGAAGCGCTGTACCTCCTTCACATTTCTAGGACTTGGCCAATCCTTTATGGCTTGGGTTTTGCTTCCATCCATACTAATTCCTTGTGTAGACAGTACATACCCCAGAAATTGAATTTCGGTCCTATGGAATTCACACTTTTCAAGTTTGATGTAAAGATGATTTTGTCTTAGACGTTCCAAGACCATTCTCACATGTCCATGATGTTCCTCTGTGGAGTTAGAAAAAATTAGAATATCATCCAAATAAATTACCACGAATGTATCTAGGAGATCCCTGAAGATGTCATTCACCAAGTGTTGGAAAGTGGCTGGGGCGGTACTCAGACCAAAAGGCATAACTAGATATTCAAAGTGTCCATAGCGTGACCTGAATGCAGTCTTCCATTCATCCCCAGGTCTAATACGGACTAAGTTATAGGCCCCACGAAGATCTAGTTTAGAAAAAATTTTGGCATGTCGCACTCTCTCCAATAACTCAGGGATTAAAGGCAATGGATAACGGTTTCTAATAGTAACCTTATTGAGTTCCCTATAGTCTACGCATGGTCTCAGAGATCCATCTTTCTTCTTTACAAAGAAGATGGGTGCACCTGCAGGAGATGAAGAGGGCGTATGAAGCCCTTGGCTAGATTTTCATCTATGTAATCATTTAAAGCCTTTAGCTCGGGCCCCGCCAGGGGGTAGATCTTACCAAAAGTATCTCTGCTCCAGGCAATAATTCAATTGACAATCATATGGACGGTGAGAGGAAGCTGATCAGCGTTCTTCTTGTCACATAAATCCACATAGTCCTGGTATACAGTTGGTAGTTCAGGGACTGACATGATTCCTTTAGGAACAGAGCAAGCTGAAACTTTTGGACTCATCTGTTTCTCTGGAAAGTGTAATTCCTTGGTCTCCCAGTTAATGGTAGGATTCTGAGCCTGCAGCCATGGTAGCCCTAGAATAATGGGAAAGTGGGGAGAAGAGATAAGCATAAAGGACAGTTTCTCTTGATGATCTTTACCCATAAGAACCCTCAAAGGCTCTGTTTCCTGATCCACTGGTCCAGAGGTCAGCAGGGAGCCATCCACAGTTTCCATCTGTACTGGAGTAGCCTTCTTCACTGAACGTATTCCCTGTTTCAGAGCAAAGGAGACATCCATAAAATTTCCACTTGCCCCTGAGTCGATCATAGCAGAGCTAGACAACCAAGCTGAGTCAACCCAGAGTTTGATGGAAAGAAAGCAATGAGAATTGTTTTTCTTACAACTCAGCTGGGACACCGCTGAGGAAACTTGAAAAATGGCAGCGTTTACACAGTCAACGTCCTCAGAGGTAACGGAGTTTAAGTCCGAGAAATCAAGATCTGTTGCTGCAGATCTCTCTGGAGCCTGAGGCTCGGACCTGACAGATCCCCTCTCGCAACACTCACAATGAATGAGTGCTGCAGTAGTCTTACGAGAACGGCTGGGGCAGTTTATAATGAAGTGCCCTGACTTACCACAATAGAAACATAGATTCTCCTTAAAACGATGTTCCTTGCGTGCATCACTAACCCGTCGATGTAAAGAGTCTACCTGCATGGGTTCAGGTTCAGGTTCCCGTGTAATCCTACTCAAAGGTTCCTTAGCTGGAGAGGAAGGTAGGAAAAGGTTAGTGCGATTGCTTTCGAACCATCTCTCTTGCCTGTGTTCAGTCAGACGAGTATCAATACGGATGCAGTAGTTAATAAAGTCACCTAACGCAGTGGGAGGGTCGGCACGAGCAAGTTCATCCTTAATCAGTGGAGATAACCCCTTTCGAAAAATAGATTTTTTGGCGGAACTGTCCCAGGTGGTATCAAGGGCCCATCTCCTGAAATCCAAGGCATATTCAGCTACCGAGTGCTTACCTTGGCGCAAAGCTAACATGGCTGCTTCAGCTGTTGCACCTCGATTGGGGTCATCAAACACCTGCCCCATGGCTGAAATAAAATCATCAAGGTGATTCAAACAATCATCCTCAGTCTCAATCAGAGGGTTTGCCCACATTAAAGCCTTGTTGGTAAGCAACATAATTATAGTAAGCACCTTAGATCGTTCAGTGGGAAATTGTGAAGCATGTGCAGGAAAAAAAAGATTGCATTGATTAATAAATCCCCTGAATTTCTCACGTTCACCGCCAAAACGAAAAGGGGGCAACTTGGGAATCCCAGCACTCGGGGCTACGGCAGGAGCCTGGACTCGCCCCTCTAGAACCTCAATCCTGGCTCGCAAATCCTGGGTAGTCTGTCCAACCACTTGCAAATTGTGATTATTGAGGTCCTGTAGATTTGTAAAACGGGTCTTTATATTCTGCAAATCTGCAAGGATATTATCAGTCACTCCGCAAAGTTCCTTTATGCGGGCCTCCATTTTCCAGATCTTTTAAGACAGGATTACTGGAAGAAGAGGAGAGAAAAAAAAACAATAGTGTTCACCTGTGGCAACACTGCAGAGAGAAAAAAAAATGAAGGGAACTGCTCACCTGGAATGGTTGTGAGAAGTCACAACCACTATCATCACAGAAAGTTTCAACCAGACATCTGATATCCAGAGTTACAGCAGACAAAAAAAGAGAAAAGAAAGGAAAAAAAAAAAAAAAACAATAGTGTTTACCTGTGGTAACACTGCAAAAAGAAAAAACTTAAGGGAATTGCTCACCTGGAATGGTTGTGAGAAGTCACAACCACTGTCATCACAGAAAGTACAACCGGACGTCTGATATCCACAGTACAGCAGACACAGCCTTCCAGACCCAGCAGACACTAACGTTTTGGCTTCAGAATCTTGTAATGTATGTAGTACAGTTCATATAGCGTCTTGTGCTTGGGTGCGATGAAAACACAGGAGTCACAGGTTTGATATAGAAAAGTCCTGTATTACTTCATACAAGTTGGCAGAAATAGTCACAGTTTGCAGACACAGAAACAGGAGACACAGCAGGCCAGAGTAATCCAAGCTCAGCAATCACTCTCCAATATAGATTCAGGATCTTCTTCTCTGTTACCGTAAGTCCATGCAAACGTGGGTCTTTCAAAGAGCAGGGTTCAGAGTCCACAAGTGCTTCAGAGTTCCACAGTAGGAATAGCTGGAGTACAAGGTCCAAGGCTTACAGGAGTCAAGTCATAGGTTCACTGCAGGCTAGATTCTGAAGCACTGATTGCTCAGCTGTGGCTGCTTAAGAAGCAAAGGAGAGAATCAGGGCGGGAACATGCAAGCTGGAAACTCCATTTTGACTGAGGGCAAGATAGCTGCAGCAAGACAGAAAGTAAAATGGCTGACGAACAAACTGAGTTTCAGGAATATATACATAGAACCTTACAGAGAGTGTTCTGGACTTCAGTTGATGTTGTGAACGGGTTCTTCTTCACCAAAGAAAGTATGCGGCGATCATCCACCACTGTTGTCTTCCGTGGGCTCCCAGGTCTTTTTGGATTGATGAGTTCACCAGTGCTTTCTTTCTTTCTCAGGATGTACCAAATTGTAGATTTTGCCACTTCTAATGTTGTAGCAATTTCTTGGATGGGTTTTTTTCTGTTCTTGCAGCTTAAGGATGGCTTGTTTCACCTGCACGGAGAGCTCCTGTGACCACATGTTTCCTTCACAGCAAAACCTTCCAAATGCAAACACCACACCTCAAATCAACTCCGGCCCTTTCATCTGCTTAATTGAGAATGACATAACAAAGGGATTGCCCACACCTGTCCATGAAATAGCCTTGGAGTCATTTGTCCAATTACTTTTGGTCCCTTTAAAAACAGGGTGGCACATGTTAAGGAGCTGAAACTCCTAAACCCTTCATCCAATTTTAATGTGGATACCCTCAAATGAAAGCTGAAAGTCTGAACTTCAACTGCATCTGATTTGTTTTGTTTCAAATTCATTGTGGTAATGTCTAGAACCAAAATTAGATAAATGTTGTCTCTGTCCAAATATTTATGGACCTAACTGTACCTGACAGGAGCCCATACAGTCTATATCTACAATAATATACACCTGACAGGAGCCCATACAGTCTATATCTACAGTAATATATACCTGACAGGAGCCCATACAGTCTATATCTACCATAATATATACCTGACAGGAGCCCATACAGTCTATATCTACAGTAATATATACCTGACAGGAGCCCATGCAGTCTATATCTACCATAATATATACCTGACAGGAGCCCATACAGTCTATATCTACAATAATATATACCTGACAGGAGCCTGTACAGTCTATATCTACAATAATATATACCTGACAGGAGCCCATACAGTCTATATCTACCATAATATATACCTGACAGGAGCCTGTACAGTCTGTATCTACAGTAATATATACCTGACAGGAGCCCGTACAGTCTATAACTACAGTAATATATACCTGACAGGAGCCCATGCAGTCTATATCTACCATAATATATACCTGACAGGAGCCCATACAGTCTATATCTACAATAATATATACCTGACAGGAGCCCATACAGTCTATATCTACCATAATATATACCTGACAGGAGCCTGTACAGTCTATATCTACAATAATATATACTTGTCAGGAGCCTGTACAGTCTATATCTACCATAAAATATACCTGACAGGAGCCCGTACAGTCTATATCTACAATAATATATACCTGACAGGAGCCAATTCAGTCTATATCTACAATAATATATACCCGACAGGAGCCCATACAGTCTATATCTACAGTAATATACCTGACAGGAGCCCGTACAGTCTATATCTACAGTAATATATACCTGACAGGAGCCCATACAGTCTATATCTACAATAATATATACCTGACAGGAGCCCGTACAGTCTATATCTACAGTAATATATACCTGACAGGAGCCCGTACAGTCTATATCTACAGTAATATATACATGACAGGAGCCCATACAGTCTATACAGTAATATATACCTGACAGGAGCCCGTACAGTCTATATCTACAGTAATATATACATGACAGGAGCCCATACAGTCTATATAGTAATATATACCTGACAGGAGCCCGTACAGTCTATATCTACAATAATATATACCTGACAGGAGCCCATACAGTCTATATCTACAGTAATATATCCTGACAGGAGCCCATACAGTCTATATCTACAATAATATATACCTGACAGGAGCCCATACAGTCTATATCTACAATAATATATACCTGACAGGAGCCCGTACAGTCTATATCTACAGTAATATATACATGACAGGAGCCCATACAGTCTATATAGTAATATATACCTGACAGGAGCCCGTACAGTCTATATCTACAATAATATATACCTGACAGGAGCCCATACAGTCTATATCTACAGTAATATATACATGACAGGAGCCCATACAGTCTATACAGTAATATATACCTGACAGGAGCCCGTACAGTCTATATCTACAGTAATATATACATGACAGGAGCCCATACAGTCTATATAGTAATATATACCTGACAGGAGCCCGTACAGTCTATATCTACAATAATATATACCTGACAGGAGCCCATACAGTCTATATCTACAGTAATATATACCTGACAGGAGCCCATACAGTCTATATCTACAGTAATATATACCTGACAGGAGCCCATACAGTCTATACAGTAATATATACCTGACAGGAGCCCGTACAGTCTATATCTACAGTAATATATACATGACAGGAGCCCATACAGTCTATATAGTAATATATACCTGACAGGAGCCCGTACAGTCTATATCTACAATAATATATACCTGACAGGAGCCCATACAGTCTATATCTACAGTAATATATACCTGACAGGAGCCCATACAGTCTATATCTACAATAATATATACCTGACAGGAGCCCATACAGTCTATATCTACAGTAATATATACCTGACAGGAGCCCATACAGTCTATATCTACAGTAATATACAGTGCCTACAAGTAGTATTCAACCCCCTGCAGATTTATCTGGTTTGATAAGATGCAAATAAGTTAGAGCCTTCAAACTGCAAACGAGAGTAGGATTTATTAACAGAAGCATAAATCTTACAAAACAAAAAGTTATGTTGCTCAGTTGAATTTTAATAAATTTTAAACATAAAAGTGTGGGTCAATTATTATACAACCCCTATGTTTAATATTTCGTGGAATAACCCTTGTTTGCAATTACAGCTAATAATCGTCTTTTATAAGACCTGATCAGGCCGGCACAGGTCTGTGGAGTTATCTTGGCCCACTCCTCCATGCAGATCTTCTCCAAGTTATCTAGGTTCTTTGGGTGACTCATGTGGACTTTAACCCCTTCATGACCTTGCCATTTTTTGCAATTCTGACCAGTGTCCCTTTATGAGGTAATAACTCAGGAACGCTTCAACGGATCCTAGCGATTCTGAGACTGTTTTTTCGTGACATATTGGGCTTCATGTTAGTGGTAAATTTAGGTCGATAATTTTTGCATTTATTTGTGAAAAAAATGTAAATTTTCAAATTTTGAATTTTTATTCTGTTAAACTAGAGAGTTATGTGACACAAAATAGTTAATAAATAATATTTCCCACTTGTCTTCTTTACATCAGCACAATTTTGGAAGCAAACATTTTTTTTTTTCAGGAAGTTATAAGGGTTAAAAGTTGACCAGCGATTTCTCATTTTTACAGCAAAATTTACAAAACCATTTTTTTAGGGACCACCTCACATTTGAAGACACTTTGAGGGGTCTATATGGTAGAAAATATCCAAAAGTGACACCATTATAAAAACTGCACCCCTCAAGCTACTCAAAACTACATTCAAGAAGCTTATTAACCCTTCAGGTGCTTCACAGGAACTAAAGCAACGTGGAAGGAAAAAATGGACATTTTAATTTTTCCAACAAAAATATTATTTAGCATAAATTTTTTCATTTTTGCATGGGCAACAGGATAAAATGGATCCTAAAATTTGTTGGGCAATTTCTCCTGAGTACATAGATACTTCATATGTGGTCATAAACCACTGTTTGGGCACACGGCAGGGCTCAGAAGAGAAAGAGCGCCATTTGACTTTTTGAATGGAAAATTAGCTCCAATCATTAGCGGACACCATGACGCGTTTGGAGAGCCCCTGATGTGCCCAAACAGTAGAAACCCCCCACAAGTGACCCCATTTTGGAAACTACACCCCCCAAGGAGCTTATCTAGATGTGTACTGAGCACTTTGAACCCCCAAGTGCTTCACAGAAGTTTATAAACGCAGAGCAGTGAAAATAAGTCATTTTGTTTCTCAAAATGATTTTTTAGCCTATTTTTTTATTTTCCCAAGGGTAACAGGATAAATTGGACACCAACAGTTGTTGTCCAGTTTTTCCTGAGTACGCTGGTGTCCCATATGAGGGGGGAACCACTGTTTCGGTGCACAGCAGGGCTCAGAAGGGAAGGAGCGCCATTTGACTTTAATGGAAAATTAGCTCCAATTGTTAGCGGACACCATGTCGTGTTTGGAGAGCCCCTGTGTGCCTAAACTTTGGAGCTCCCCCACAAATGACCCCATTTTGGAAACAAGACCCCTAAGGAACTTATTTAGATGCACAGTGAGCACTTTGAACCCCCAGGTGCTATACAGACGTTTATAACGCACAGCCTTGAAAATAAAAAAAAACATTTTCCTCTCAAAAAATGATTTTTTTAGCCCATTTTTTATTTTCACAATGGTTACAGGATAAATTGGACCCCAAAAGTTGTTGTCCAGTTTGTCCTGAGTACGCTGGTACCCCATATGTGGGGGGTAACCACTGTTTGGGCACACGTCAGTGCTCGGAAGGGATGTAGTGACGCTTTGAAATGCCGACTTGATGGAATGGTCTGCGGGCATCTTGTTACATTTGCAGAGCCCCTGATGTGCCCAAACAGTAGAAACCAACCACAAGTGACCCCATTTTGTAAACTAGACCCCCCAAGGAACTTATCCAGATGTGTGGTGAGCACCTTGAACCCCCACGTGCTTCACAGAAGTTTATAATGCAGAGCTGTAAAAACAAAAAATCATTTTTTTCCTCAAAAACTGATTTTTTTAACCCACAATTTTTTATTTTCACAAGGGTAACAGGAGAAATTGGACCCCAAAAGTTGTTGTACAGTTTGTCCTGAGTACACTGGTACCCCATATGTGGGAGAAAACTACTGTATGGGCACACGTCGGGGCTCGGAAGGGAAGTAGTGATGTTTTGAAATGCCGATTTGATGGAATGGTCTGTGGCCGTCATGTTACGTTTGCACAGCCCATGATGTGCCTAAACAGTAGAAAACCCCCCCAAGTGACCCGATTTTGGAAACTAGATCCCCTAAGGAACTCTTCTAGATGTCTGGTGAGCACTTTGAATCTCCAAGTTCTTCACAGACGTTTATAACGCAGAGCTGTGAAAATAAAAAATTAATTTTTTTTTCCACAAAAATCATTTTTTTAGTCCCCAATTTTTTTCCCCAAGAGTAACAGGAGAAATTAGACCCCCAAAGTTGTTGTGCAATTTTTACTGAGTACGCTGATACCCCATATGTGGGGGTAAACCACTGTTTGGGCACATGTCGGGGCTCGGACTAAAGGGAGCACTGTTTCACTTTTAACAGCCAATCAGAGCGATCGTAGCCACGTAGGGGTTAAGCCAACCCCCCTGTGGTGAAGCACAAAGGGTCTTGTGCCTGTGTGTTGGGTGACCTTTCAGTGACCCCGGTCACCCGACCCGCAGGAACGCGATCATTTCATGACACATACGCTGTGTCACAGGTCATGAAGGGGTTTTAATCTTGAGCTCCTTCCACAAGTTTTCAATTGGGTTAAGGTCAGGAGACTGACTAGGCCACTCCAACACCTTGACTTTTTCCCTCTTGAACCAGGCCTTGGTTTTCTTGGCTGTGTGCTTTGGGTCGTTGTCTTGTTGGAAGATGAAATTACGACCCATCTTAAGATCCTTGATGGAGGAGCGGAGGTTCTTGGCCAAAATCTCAAGGTAGGCCGTGCTATCCATCCTCCCAATGATGGGGACCAGATGGCCAGGCCCCTTGGCTGAGAAACAGCCCCACAGCATGATGCTGCCACCACCATGCTTGACTGTAGGGATGGTATTCTTGGGGTCGTATGCAGTGCCATCCAGTCTCCAAACGTCACGTGTGTGGTTGGCACCAAAGATCTCGATCTTGGTCTCATCAGACCATAGAACCTTGAACCAGTCTGTCTCAGAGTCCTCCAAGTGATCATGAGCAAACTGTAGAGGAGCCTTGACATGACGCTTTGAAAGTAAAGGTACCTTACGGGCTCGTCTGGAACGGAGACCATTGCGGTGGAGTACGTTACTTATGGTATTGACTGAAACCAATGTCCCCACTGCCATGAGATCTTCCCGGAGCTCCTTCCTTGTTGTCCTTGGGTTAGCCTTGACTCTTCGGACAAGCCTGGCCTCGGCACGGGAGGAAACTTTCAAAGGCTGTCCAGGCCGTGGAAGGCTAACAGTAGTTCCATAAGCCTTCCACTTACGGATGATGCTCCCAACAGTGGAGACAGGTAGGGCCAACTTCTTGGAAAGGGTTTTGTACCCCTTGCCAGCCTTGTGACCCTCCACGATCTTGTCTCTGATGGCCTTGGAATGCTCCTTTGTCTTTCCCATGTTGACCATGTATGAGTGCTGTTCACAAGTTTGGGGATGGTCTTAAATAGTCAGAAAAGGCTGGCAAGAAAGATCATTAATCCACACATGTGAAGCTCATTATTCTTGGTGGCTGAACTACTTCTTAATACTTTAGGGGGACCAAACAGAATTCTTGTGGTTTGAGGGGTTGAATAATAAATGACACTCTGAATTAACGTTTAATGTTTTTTTTTTTTTAAAAAAATAATAAAACAAAAATTTTTGCTGCAGTGCATTTCCCACTTCCAGGCTGATCTACAGTACAAATGTCACAATGCCAAGTTAATTCCGCATGTGTCAACCAGCTAAATCTGCAGGGGTTGAATACTACTTGTAGGCACTGTATACCTGACAGGAGCCCATACAGTCTGTATCTACAGTAATATATACCTGACAGGAGCCCATACAGTCTATATCTACAATAATATATACCTGACAGGAGCCCGTACAGTCTATATCTACAGTAATATATACCTGAAAGGAGCCCGTAGTCTATATCTACAATAATATATACCTGACAGGAGCCCATACAGTCTGTATCTACAGTAATATATACCTGACAGGAGCCCATACAGTCTATATCTACAGTAATATATACCTGACAGGAGCCCATACAGTCTGTATCTACAGTAATATATACCTGACAGGAGCCCGTTGAGCTGTGAAAAAAAAAAAAAAAAATCACATTTTCCCCACAAAAAAATATTATTTTACCCCCAAATTTTGCATTTTCATAAAGGTAACAGGAAAAATTGCACCATACAATTTGGGTGCACGGCAGGGCTCCGAAGGGAAGAAGTGTCATTTTAATTTTTGAATGTAGAATTTGATGGAATCATTAGCGGACGCCATGTCCCGTTTGGCGAGCCCCTGATGTGTCTGAACAGTGTAAACACCCCACAAATTACCCAATTTTGGAAACTAGAACCATCAAGGAATGTATTTAGATGTGTGGTGAACACCTTGAACCCCAAGGTTCTTCACAGAAATTTATAACGTTGAGCCGTGAAAAAAAAAAAATCCCATATCGTCATAAAAATGTTGTTTTAGCCTCAATTTATTTTTATTTTCACAAGGGTAACAGGAGAAATAGCACCATACAATTTGTTGTGCAAGTTCTCTTGAGTACGCCGATACCCATATGTGGGAGAATACTATTTTTGATGCACAGTGAAAAGCTCAGAAGGGAAGAGGCGCCATATTGGAGTTCAGATTTTGCTGGAATGGTTTGAGGGTGCCATGTCACATGGACAGAGCCCTTAAGGTGCCAGAACAGAAACCCCCCATATTACAAACTACACTTCCCAATGAATTCATCTAGGGGTGCAGTGATCATATTGACTCCACATGTGCCTCACAGAATTTTATACCATTGAGCGGTGAAGAAACAATTAATTACATTCTTACCAACAGCATGTTGCTTTAGCCCCAAGTTATTAAATTTTCTAAGAGCTAAAAGAATTTTTTTTAAAACAAACTGAGGTCCATATTTTCCTGAGTGCACCAATACCCTACATGTAAATCGGGAAATATTTTTGAGGCACAATTCTAAGCTCAGAAGTGAAGGACCACATACTACAGTGCAGATTTTACTGTTATGATTTGCGGGTGCCATGACCCTTTGGGAGAGCCCCTGAGTTGCCAGAACAGCTTACCCCCCATAATTGACTCAATTTTGTAAACTACACCTCTAAACAAATTCAATCAAATTCATATGGGGGTGTAGTGATCATGTTGACACCATGGGTGTGTCACAAAATTTTATATTATTGGGCAGTGAAGAAAAAACTACATTTTTACCACCAAAAGTTTGTTTTGGTCCCAGATTTTACATTTTCACACAAGAAGTGGGCAAAAATGGCACCATAATTTGTTCCACAAGTTCTATTGAACGCGGCAATACCCCATATGTGGCTGTACAGTACTGCTTAGCCAAACAGAGAGACTCCGAAGGGACGGAGCGCTATTTGTCTACTGGAGCTCAGATTTTCCTATAATGGTTTGCGGACTCCATATACAGAGCCCCTAATTGCTAGAGGAGCAGAATCCCCCCTAAAGTGACCCAATTTTTGAAAATACACTCCTCTCGGAATTTATCTACAGTCATGGCCAAAAGTTTTGAGAATGACACAAATATATTTTCACATAATCTGCTGTCCTCTGGTTTTTATGTGTGTTTGACAGATGTTTTTATCACAGACAGAAATATAATAATTGCAAACATATGAGTAACAAAAGCTTATATTGACAGTTAGAATGAGTTAATGCAGCAAGTCAATATTTGCAGTGTTGACCCTTCTTCTTCAGGACCTCTGCAATTCTCCCTGGCATGCTCTCAATCAACGTCTGGACCAAATCCTGACTGATAGCAGTCCATAATGCTTTCATTTTGTCAGAATTTTTAGGTTTTTGTTTGTCCACCCGTCTCTTGATGATTGACCACAAGTTCTCAATGGGATTAAGATCTGGGGAGTTTCCAGGCCATGGACCCAAAATCTCTATGTTTTGTTCCCTGAGCCATTTAGTTATCACCTTTGCTTTATGGCAAGGTGCTCCATCATGCTGGAAAAGGCATTGTTGATCTCCAAACTGCTCTTGGAGGGTTGGGAAAAGTTGCTCTTGGAGGACATTCTGGTACCATTCTTTATTCATGGCTGTGTTTTTAGGCAAGACTGTGAGAGAGCCGATTCCCTTGGCTGAGAAGCAATCCCACACATGAATGGTTTCAGGATGCTTAACAGTTGGCATGAGACAAGACTGGTGGTAGCGCTCACCTTGTCTTCTCCGAATGAGGCGTTTTCCTGATGTCCCAAACAATCGAAAAGGGGATTCATCAGAGAAAATAACTTGACCCCAGTCCTCAGCAGTCCACTGCCTGTACCTTTTGCAGAATATCAGTCTGTCCATGATGTTTTTTCTGGAGAGAAGTGGCTTCTTTGCTGCCCTCCTTGAGACCAGGCCTTGCTCCAAGAGTCTCCGCCTCACAGTGCGTGCAGATGCACTCACACCTGCCTGCTGCCATTCCTGAGCAAGCTCTGCACTGCTGGTAGCCTGATCCCGCAGCTGAAACACTTTTAAGAGATGGTCCTGGTGCTTGCTGGTCTTTCTTGGGCGGCCTGAAGCCTTTTTGGCAACAATGGAACCTCTCTCCTTGAAGTTCTTGATGATGCGATAGATTGTTGACTGAGGTGCAATCTTTCTAGCTGCGATACTCTTCCCTGTTAGACCATTTTTGTGCATTGCAATGATGATGTTTCTTTAGAGATAACCATGGTTAACAGAAGAGAAACAATGATGCCAAGCACCAGCCTCCTTTTAAAGTGTCCAGTGGTGTCATTCTTACTTAATCATGACAGATTGATCTCCGACCATGTTCTCATTAACACCCACACCTGTGTTAATGGAGCAATCACTGAAAAGAGGTTAGCTGGTCCTTTTAAGGCAGGGCTGCAATGATGTTGAAATGTGTTTTGGGGGATAAAGTTCATTTTCTAGCCAAATATTGACTTTACAAGTTATTGCTGTTAAGCTGATCACTCTTTATAACATTCTGGAGTATATGCAAATTGCCATTAGAAAAAGTGAAGCAGTAGACTTTGTCAAAATTAATATTTGTGTCATTCTCAAAACTTTTGGCCATGACTGTACAGGTGCAGTGACGATTTTGACACCAAGGGTGTTTTCCAGAAACAAGCAGCAATGAATTCCTAGTCAAAATTGCAAACTGCCATTGTAGTTACCAGTACGCTGCAGTCACCAGTACATTATGCCTACCTCATGCTTCTAGAGACACGCACCCATAAGTTAGGCGGGCTCTCGTCGCTTCAGAAATGCCAAACATGTGGACGTTATATGTGGTTTAGGTACACTGTGGGGCTCAGAAGGGAGGGGACATTTGGATTTGGGAGTGCAGAATTTGCTGAATTTCTTTGGAAAAGGAGCCATTTCACTTTTCCGGAGCCTTTGTGCCACCAGTAACGTAGAAGCCCCCTATATTTCCGTTAGCAGATGACAGACCTGAGTAGGGACTTACTTTTTTTGTGGATTTACTTGAAGCTCTTATTGGAACATTTTACATAATGTTTGGGATCACATTTATCCAGCACTCTACACTGAGCACTTACTCGGGGGTTTCATCTGAATCTCGTCACTTGGAGATTTAGATGGAAACCCCAAAGGGATCCATTCACTATAATGAGGCAGCAGAGTTAATCTGAACTCCGTCTGGCCTCTGTTCAGCATTGTCCCTCTTTTCAGAGGTGCACAAAACTGTGGTCGACGGCACTTTTATGCAGTACTATAAAGACGGACACCGCTGGTTCACAGGTCCTATGGCGTCCACAGTGCCTCCATCTTCCTCACTATAGGGGATATTCTGCTGGGGTTCTCTCTAAATCACATATTTCAGAGATTTACATTGGTGTAAGCACTCAGCACAGAGCGCAGGATAAATGTGAGCCAAGCCTTACAGCGATTTGTGGGAGACAGAATGAACAAAACAGCAGGTGAAGAATTGGTTGTATTTATTTTTTTACGTTATTCCTCGTGCGGTAAAAGTGATTAGGCGACTTTATTCTTGGGTTCAGTGCAATTACAGTGATACCAGATTTATATTGTTTTTTTGTATGGCTGCTGTCACACACTAAAAAAAATGCTTTTTATTGCAAAAACTAGTCTTTGCATCACCATATCATGTGAGGGAATGTTTTTTGTGAGATGAGTTGATGTTTTTATTAGTACCATTATCAGACACATGACACTCTTTGATTGCTTTCTATTCTGACTTTTGGGAGGAAGAATGAACAAAAATTAGCAATTCAGGATTTTTTTTTGTTATGCCGCTCCGCGTGTGATAAAATTGATAAGGCAGTTTTATTCTTCCGGTCAGCATGATTACAGTAATACCACAGTTTTATCTTTTTTATGTTTTGGCATTTTCACAGAAAAACAATTTTAAAGAAAAAAATATTTTTGCATTGCTTTATTGTGAGAGCTATAACCTTTTTATTTTTCCGCTGATGGAGCTGTATGATGGCTTCTTTTTTGCGGACAAGATGTTTTTAGCGATACCATGTTTATTTATATTTGTCTTTTTGTTGCGTTTTATTCCACTTTTTGTTCAACTGTATGATGACAAAGCATTGTTTTTTGTCTTGCTTTTTTTATTTATTTTTTATGGTGTTCACTAAAGGGCTTAACTAGTGGGACAGTTTTGTAGGTCTGTTCGTTCTGGACGCGACATTTTTTTATCCAAATATTTATTTGTGGGTACAACATATTTTGATTTTTTACATTTTTATAAACTATTTTTTTTTAACTTTCTTTTACTTTGTCCCACTATGGGACTTTCATTTTTTCCAGGCTTATCGCTTGTATAGCATGGGGATGCAGGAGCAAAGACAAACAAAGTTGCCGATTTTGCTCTGAGTATGATCAAGCAACTTTGCTAGCTCTGGTGACCCGGATGTCATCGTCACAACATTGGGTCACCATTACAACAATCATGAGCCCACAATGACATTGCAGGGACTCTGATGCAAAGACAAGGAGGCAGCCTTCCCTGTGCCTGCTGTGAGCTTGATCACATCACTTAAGGCAGGGTTCCCCAACTCCAGTCCTCAAGGCCCACCAACAGGTCACGTTTTCAGGATTTCCTTAGTATTGCCCAGGTGATGATTGCATGACCTGTGCAATACAAAGGAAATCCTGAAAACATGACCTGTTGGTGGGCCTTGACTTAAGGGGTTAAAGTATAGGGAGCCGTGCGGGACCGCTCCTGGCACTGAGTGTCAGGTGTCAGAGTCAGCTGACTCCCTGCGGTGATCGCAAGTGCACAGGCCGTGTGAGCGCAAAATTGCTAAGATGTAACTATGACCCAGGTTACAGGAACGTATGGATTCGTCCAAGGTGGGAAAGGGTTTAACAAGGCCAAACAAGAGGAATTACAAGGGATTGCCTTAATAGTGGACAACCACTTTAAGAAAATACAATTATTGGTTAAAAACATTTCCAACTTTCTAAACATGGAAAAGGCTTCTCCCCTGTGTGACTGCTGTGATGTCTATTAAGAATTAATTTCTGCGTAAAACATTTTCCACATTAAATCACATGAAAAAGGCTTCTCCCCTCTGAATTCTTTTGTGACTAACAAAATCTGATTTCTTGTTAAAACATTTCCTACATTCTGAACATGAAAATGCCTTCTCCTCTGTGTGAGTTCTCTGGTGACTAAGAAGATTTGATTTATTCACAAAACATTTCCCACATTTTGATCATGAAAAAGGCTTCTCTCCTGTGTGGGTTCTCTGGTGCTTAACCAAACCTGATTTCTGGTTACAACACTTCCCACATTCTGAACAGAAAAAGGCTTCTCCCTGTGTGAGTTCTGTGGTGTATAACCAAAGTTGATTTCTGGTAAAACATTTCCCACATTCTGAACAGCAAAAAGGTTTCTCCCCTGTGTGAATTCTCTGGTGCTTAACAAAATCTGATTTCCTTGCAAAATATTTTCCACATTCTGAACAGGAAAAAGGCTTCTCCCTGTGTGAGTTCTCTGGTGTGTAACAAGATTACATTTATGGCTAAAATATTTCCCACATTCCGAACAGGAAAAATGCTTCTCCCCTGTGTGAGTTCTCTGGTGCTTAACCAAATCTGATTTCTGGTTACAACACTTCCCACATTCTGAACAGGAAAAAGGCTTCTCTCCTGTGTGAATTGTCTGATGCCTAACAAGATTACGTTTATGGTTAAAATATTTCCCACATTCTAAACAGGAAAAAGGCTTCTCCCCTGTGTGAGTTCTCTGGTGTACAAGATGATATTTCTGTTCAAAACATTTCCCACACTTAGAATAAGAAAAACTTTTCTTTTCATTTTCCTTTGTAGTCAATAATGATTCAGAAGACAGGACCGATTTCCAAAGATCAGATGACAGATCTTTGTTTTGAAGGGATGATGGTATATCTGAAGTAATGGCATTCAATTCAGTTGCATCCTGTGGGATTTCGAGATCTGATTTAAAAATTGAAGATGTCAGCTGTTCCTCTGATCTCCTGGTACAGTCATCTGCTAAGAAAAAAACAATTATTTTTGAATAAAATATACTTGAATTTTATATTTTTGAAAATTTCTACTTAAACTGTCTGTAAAAATGGTAAGTTATGTATGACCAAGACGATAACAGTTCACAGTCTAATAGAAAAACTTAGAAGATGAACCAGTTGAGCGTGGTTCAACTGTTTGTTCATCCCAACTCCCAAATATGGAATATAAAGCCACCAAAAATTTTATGTAGGTGTAAATTAAACCAATAAAAACTTCTCATCTCACAAAAAACAAGTCCCCTCTCAATTCCATCATCTGTCAGAGGAAAACAGGTGTCCACATTATTAGTGGCTCAAAGACTCTTGAAAAGCAACATGGCTTATATGAACCAATCCCGCAATATCCACTCTTCCAAAGTCAAATCTCCCCCTCGCTTCTGAGCTTTGCAATGTGCCTAAACCACATTTAACATCTATGTATTTGCCATCACTATAATGAGAAGAACCCATTTAGTTTACAATATGCGTATCTCCTGGAGCACAATCTGGGCACTATATGCTGGGCAATAAAATGGCATATTTGAAATTTTCACTCTCCAACATTCACTGCAAGCTAATTTCCGCAAAGTGCCTTTGAGGTCAAAATAGTCACTACTCCTATTGACTAATTCACTGAGGGTTATAATTTCCATATTCAAGTCACTTTATGAGGATTTCTACTGCTCTAGATTTCTGCCATTGTGTCATATTAGGGCTTCCGCAAATAGTGTGTCCCATTTCCTCTGAGATCTGCTCCCGTGATTTCTGCTTCTGTTGCCAGCAGCAGCGATGATGGAGATGTTAGAAAGAGAAGCTCTACAGTCATGGCCAAAAGTTTTGAGAATGACACAAATATTAATTTTTCCAAAGTCTACTGCTTCACTTTTTCTAATGGCAATTTGCATATACTCCAGAATGTTATAAAGGGTGATCAGCTTAACAGCAATTTCTTGCAAAGTCAATATTTGGCTAGAAAATGAACTTTATCCCCCAAAACACATTTCAACATCATTGCAGCCCTGCCTTAAAAGGACCAGCTAACCTCTTTTCAGTGATTGCTCCATTAACACAGGTGTGGGTGTTGATGAGGACATGGCTGGAGATCAATCTGTCATGATTAAGTAAGAATGACACCACTGGACACTTTAAAAGGAGGCTGGTGCTTGGCATCATTGTTTCTCTTCTGTTAACCATGGTTATCTCTAAAGAAACATGTGCAGTCATCATTGCAATGCACAAAAATGGCCTACCCGGAAGAGTATCGCAGCTAGAAAGATTGCACCTCAGTCAACAATCTATCGCATCATCAAGAACTTCAAGAAGAGAGGTTCCATTGTTGCCAAAAAGGCTCCAGGGCGCCCAAGAAAGACCAGCAAGCGCCAGGACCTCTCTTAAAAGTGTTTCAGCTGTGGGATCGGGCTACCAGCAGTGCAGAGCTTGCTCTGGAATGGCAGCAGGCAGGTGTGAGTGCATCTGCACGCACTGTGAGGCGGAGACTCTTGGAGCAAGGCCTGGTCTCAAGGAGGGCAGCAAAGAAGCTACTTCTCTCCAGAAAAAACATCATGGACAGACTGATATTCTGCAAAAGGTACAGGCAGTGGACTGCTGAGGACTGGGGTAAAGTTATTTTCTCTGATGAATCCCCTTTTCGATTGTTTGGGACATCAGGAAAACGCCTCATTCGGAGAAGACAAGGTGAGCGCTACCACCAGTCTTGTCTCATGCCAACTGTTAAGCATCCGGAAACCATTCATGTGTGGGGTTGCTTCACATCCAAAGGAATCGGCTCTCTCACAGTTTTGCCTAAAAACACAGCCATGAATAAAGAATGGTACTAGAATGTCCTCCAAGAGCAACTTCTCCCAACCCTCCAAGAGCAGTTTGGCGATCAACAATGCCTTTTCCAGCATGATGGAGCACCTTGCCATAAAGCAAAGGTGATAACTAAATGGCTCAGGGAACAAAACAGAGATTTTGGGTCCATGGCTTGGAAACTCCCCAGATCTTAATCCCATTGAGAACTTGTGGTCAATCATCAAGAGATGGTGGACAAACAAAAACCTAAAAATTCTGACAAAATGAAAGCATTGATTGTGCAAGAATGGACTGCTATCAGTCAGGATTTGGTCCAGAAGTTGATTGAGAGCATGCCAGGGAGAATTGCAGAGGTCCTGAAGAAGAAGGGTCAACACTGCAAATATTGACTTGCTGCATTAACTCATTCTAAAGGTACTGCCACACTACACAATCCCGCTAGCGATCTCGTTAGCGTCGCATACTAATGAGATCGCTAGCGGGATTGTTTCTATATCGCTAGTAGCTACCTAATTTAGCGATATCGTTAAGGACGCTATCGCGGTTAGCGATCTCCTTAACGACTTTAGCGGTACAAAAGTACCGCTAAATCGCTAAAAAAGGTGCCACACTCAGCGATTAGATACTTACCAGCGGGACGCCAGCGATGAAAATAGGGTCCGGAACGATCAGGACGACGGACGAGATCACAGCAGGGGCCACGTCGCTGGTAGATGCCGCACACAACAACATCGCTAACGGGATCGCTAAATAGTGACATTTTTTAGCGATCCCGTTAGCGATGTTGTTTAGTGTGGCATACCCTTTACTGTCAATATAAGCTTTTGTTACTCATATGTTTGCAATTATATTTCTGTCTGTGATAAAAACATCTGTCAAACACACACATAAAAACCAGAGGGCAGCAGATCATGTGAAAATATAATATTTGTGTCATTCTCAAAACTTTTGGCCATGACTGTAGGCAGCATAGGCATTGTTCAGCCACTAAGATTAGGGTGCCTGGGACCAGTAGTACCGTCCAGTCTGGCAGTATGGGTGTGTGTGCTGTCCAGTTGAAATCTGCTTCCTGCTTAAGCCAACTGGAAAGTACCACACCTTACTAAAGCTCGAAGCATATTACCAAAACCTGTCAGATACAGCCTTTGCCTCCTCTGATTCAGTCCTCAGTGCTCAGCTCCCAGCTTGTGTATTTGCTTCCTGTTGTGAACCTGCTCCGTTTACTAACTACTCTTGCATCTTCTGACTTTGTATTTTCGCTTCTCTCCTGGTTCTGACTCGACTATCTATTCTTCTTGCTATTTCACACAACAGCAGGCAACACCATGGCCCAAGCCTAGGAGTCTTTGTAAAGGTACTGTCACACTAAGCGAGATCGCTTAAGCGACACCGATTTTATGACGCAGTAGCGACATCGTTAGCGACGTCGTTGTGTGTGACATGTAGCAGCGATGTGGCCCCCGCTGCGATGTCGCTGATCGTGCACGAACGTTTTGGGCCGTATTTTGATCGTTGGCATCCCGCTGGTGAGCCTGAATCGCTGAGTTTGACACCCTTTATGGACGACGAGCAACCTCGTTGGCGACGCATATGTCAGGGGTGCAGGCGGGACTAGGTTTTCTTCATAATGCCCCTCAGCTCCGATTGGTGGCCACAACATCAACTCAGCAATAAATGAAAACGTAACTGCGCCCCCATCCATTGTTCCAGAGCGCTTTGTGGATGACTCCAACGTTCTGTGCGCTGTTGCGAGGACAGTATCGTGTGTGGGGGTTTTGCGATCCTGTCAGAGTCGCTATAGTGTCCTTTGTGCGTTGTTGTGAGGATAGTATCGTGTGTGGGTTTTGCAATCCCGTCAAGAGTCGCTACAGCACTTTATCTTTGCCATTTATACCTTCTGGATATTTGGATTTCACTTGCAAGGTACATATTGCTTGTGATGTTGTGTGATGCGTTGTTTGGTTAACACACCTTTCTTTTTGTCTGCTTACCTCCAATATATATACAGACATGTTGCCGGGATTTTTTTTCTTTTTTTTTGCCACGCCCACCACTGCAATTTTAAGATCTTTGTTGCTTTTTGAGGTAAGTTCAGATCCATGTAGAAGGGTTAATTGGTGATGAGCAAGACAATCCCTTGGATCTGGAAAATGGAGAAGATAGAGCCAAGCCTCTTCATGGTAGCCATCTTTTGAGCTGCCAGGTGACAACAAACAACGCCCCCAATACATTTTGTCAGCAAACCAGTCCAGCAAAATTTGCCTTCAAACTGCTAAATGCCATGTGCTCAGACAGTAGTGTACAACCGTATATAGGGTATCGTCGTATTCAACAGAAATTGGAAAATAATTTGTAAGGTCCATTTGTTTCCCATTATCCTTTGTAAAGAATTTCAAAGTTATCACCACATAAAGTGACACCTGTCAGATTTGAAAAATGGGTCTGATTAGGAACACAAAACTGGCTGCGGGAAGAGGTTAAATCAGAGTATTTTGGGCACTAACTACTGTAGTCAAAAACTGAAGACTGATCATTTCATTAGATGTATTATTGTCTAACTCAACAATCTTCAACAGTAAAAAAATGAGTAACTAGTGGTGAAACATCTCTGGGGTAATTAGAGGATGGGGCTCGGTGGCTCTTGGCAATCTAAACTATCGTAAGGGACAACATTTTCTTTCAGATGAGTTTCAAGAATAAATATTAGACAACGTTTGGGGGAAGAACTTCAACATTAAACCGGAGCTGTACTTATTTATGGTGGACCATTGGAGTTACTAGGAGTCCTGACCAGAAGAGTAGAGAAAATATTACTACTCTCCATTTCAGGAGTGATTGTGTAGTAATCTGAATTCCTTAGGATGAAAAGCATAATGGAATTTATAAAGTGAAGTGAATCCATGAAACCAGGGCTCGAGCCATGCCAACATGAAGGCATGAATAAATGTATATTACAGGGACATAAATTTGATGAATGCATTGGCACTACCACTGCATGTCAGTGTTATGAAGCTGCTTTGTAGTGTGAATATAAAAATGGATGTGGAGTCCATATTGAAAGCTACAGAATTCATTCAGACATTACAGAGCAGCATTGCTGGTTATACATTTACAGACAGACAGGTAATGCTCATAGTAACACAATCTTGAGAGCTGCTTACTCATTGTCTGAAAGCCTTCACCTCACAGACAGTTCTATGTTTCTCTATGTTTATTGTTTTTATAAAACATGAAGCTTTATTTAACCTCTGTCTGTGGTGGAGTTATCTAATCCTTGTGGTTTTCCCATTCAGGGTTTATGGCCCATCGTTTGATGTTCGCCTGGTATCTCTGTTTCATCTTATCTTGAAAGATGGCCGCTGGAACGGCAAGGTGAAACCAGAGTTAAGCCCCCATCACACACAGCGATCTCACTAGCTTGTGACACAACAGCGATCTCCCCTGCAATATTGCTGTGTGTGACACTGATCAGCGACCGGCCCCCCTGCCGGGTATCACTGATCGTTGTCCAAAGGCCAGGACATTTTTTTGATAGTTGGTCTCCCGCTAGCCAGCACGCATCGCTGCGTGTGGCAGGCAGGAGACCAGCGATCAGCTGGTAACCAAGGTACACATCGGGTTTCCAGGCGCCGGGCGGCACCTGGAAACCCAAATGTGTACGTTGGATACCAGAGCGCTGCTGCAGGGGAGCTGGTAACTAAGGTACACATCGGGTTTCCAGGTGCCGCACAGTGCCTGGAAACCCGATGTGTACCTTGGTTACCAGCTCCCTGCACCAGCGGGCTGGTATCCAACATACACATTTGGGTTTCCAGGTGCCGCCTGGAAATGTTGCAGAAAAGGCTGCCGTACGTGTAGCAGAGTATAAGTACACAAGAAAGCAAGGGGACGCAAATAAAAAGAAAGTTGCTTTGGCCATAGCCAGGGCAGGGATAGAGTGGAACCCAGATCAGTGGGATGGTGATGTGTGGAATTCAACTGACTACGACACATCACCAATCCCGAGTCTGAATATTTCCATGAGAAAAGGGAAATTGATCCTCCTCTTATCCCAGTGAAAGTTCATCCTATATATCGGAGACAGATTGTAGAGACAGTGACAGGTAAACAGAATGAGAATGTGGTAGAGGATTACAATCAGCAGGAGCTTATGATCGTTTTTCTCAAAAGCCAAATGAACCCCTGGTAGCTTGGGCAGTCAGATTATGGGAGATGGGGGCTCATGGAGTACAGGTGGACTCTGTGGATGACCCAAAATTAGTCCAACTCAGTCATCAACCTGTAGTGAAGGAGGCATTCCGTACCTTGATAATCCAGCAACCACATGTGGTGTGCAATATGCTTGACATTGTGGCTGTGGTACTGCAGCATAAATACCCATCTGAGGCGGACTGGCCGACCAATGAGAAACTATGATTTACGTTAAAGGATTGTGCTCAGAGATTAAAGGAGGAGGTCATGAAAAATGCTATTTCAACAAACACCTATGATGATTATATGTAAATTGGTGTAAGTGTATCTGTTAGAAATCGTATGATTAGAAATGCCCCTCCAGCTTATAAACATATCATGATGACGCTAATGATAGATCAGACTGAGAAAACAATAGCTAATACACTGGAGGCAATTCAAGAGCTTTTTTACCCCTATTTTTACCTCCATATAAAATAAACAAATTAGGGTCTTTCCTCCAGCCCCCAGTGGCCTCAAGGTAATCGATTACTGCCTGTCTAACATTCCAAGGAGTGTAAAGCTTGTTCTTTAACATTTGAAGGTTTTTCACAAAAGGATGGAAGTATTATTTCCTGATTGCGATTTTGCAAAGAGGCTACCTTGGGCATGAAAGCAGGGTCAAGTTTTAATACCACATGATCCTCTCTGATCTGCATATATGGGTCCTTAATGGATAACGCCTGGATTTCCCCTACTCTTTTGGCTGTGGTAATAGCTACCAAGAAGGCTGCTTTCATAGATAGGAGAGAAATAGGCAAATCCTTATTTGGAGTGTAAGGAGTTTTACAAAGTGCCCCCAGAACTAGATTTAAATCCCAGGGGGGAGACAACTGCCTTATAGTAGGCCTTAATCTTTGGATTGCTTTAACGAATCTAACCACCCAAGGGTGTGAAGCTAAAGGGTAATCCATGTAAGTACTCAAAGCTGAGATCTGTACTTTAAGTGTACTAGGTCTAAGACCCATATTAAACCCTGTTTGAAGAAAATCCAGTACTCGCGGAACATCCGGGACTCTGGCTACAACATCAGACCTGCCACCTTCCAGACAAAACTTCTTCCAGATCTTATAATATATTGCTGAAGTTACAGGTTTTCTGCTGGCCTGAATCGTTGTTATCACTTGATCTGAAAGACCACGAGCTTTCAGAATGTCCCGTTCAGGATCCAAGCTGACAGGTGCAATCTTTCTGGGTCCTGGTGTAGAACTGGTCCCTGGTGTACTATGTCCTTCCACTGGGGAAGCTCGATTGGGTCCTCTCTGGTCATGGCCCCCAGTAGAGGAAACCAGCTCCTCCTTGGCCAGTACGGAACTATTAGTACCACTGACGCACCGTCTTCCCTTATCTTCCTCAGAACTGCTGGTATTAATGCTATTGGCGGGAATGCATAATTTAGAGGTTCGTTCCACCTCTGACTCAAAGCATCTACTCCTTCCGGATTGTCTGCTGGGTTCAGTGAAAAAAACCTTGGTAGTTTTGCATTTTTTCTTGTAGCAAATAGGTCCACTTGAGGTGTTCCCCAACGTTGACATAATAACCGGAAGACCTTCTGGTTTAACTCCCACTCTGTCGGGTAGATCTTCTGTCTGCTCAAGTAATCTGCCACTAGGTTTTGTGAACCCTCCAGATGAACTGCAGTTATGGAAAGGATCGTTCGTTCTGCCCATACAAATATCTTCTCTGCAAGATCCTGCAGTGTTCTGTATCGAGAGCCTCCTTGATGTTTGATGAAAGCTACTGCTGTCATATTGTCTGATAGAATCTTGACATGCTGGTCTCTTAAACGGTCCTGATTCCTTCTTAAGGATTCCCAGATCGCATACAACTCTCGGTAATTTGATGACATTCGTCTGATTTTCTCTGACCATCTGCCTTGCAGAAACTTCCCTTCTAGATGGGCTCCCCACCCCCATGCGCTTGCGTCTGTAGTTATTACTATATATGGGGATGGAATCCAAAGAACTCCTCTTCTGAGATTTTTGCTTTGTGCCCACCAAAGTAACGACCTCTTTGCTCTTGCCGAGAGGTGGATCCTTTTGTCTAGGGATGACTGATGACGATCCCACCATGATAGCATCTCTCTTTGTAGGGGTCTTGAATGAGCTTGAGCCCACCTGACGCATGGTATACATGATGTCATTACTCCCAACATTTGCATAGCTTTTCGAATGGTAACTCGGTTCTTTACCATCTCTATCACTTTCTTTTTCAAAGATCTTTGCTTGACCTCTGGCAGGAAAGCTGTTCTGACTCTTGAATCGAGGAGTACTCCTAAAAATATTATTTTTGTACTGGGAGTTAGGTGAGATTTCTCCCGATTTATCACCCAACCAAGACATTCTAGTACCGCCATTGTTCGCTCTGTATGGTAATTTAGAATTTCTGCTGATTGAGCCACTAACAGAAAGTCGTCCAAGTAAGGAATTACTACAATTCCTTGATTTCTTAGATAGGCTACGACCTCTGATATTAGCTTCGTAAAAACTCTGGGAGCAGAAGCTAGTCCGAATGGCAGACCCTGAAACTGGAAGTGGCAGGTGGATTTTGGTAGGCTTACAGCAAATCTTAGAAGTTCCTGCGAGTCTGGGTGGATGGGCACCTGATAGTAGGCATTTTTTAAGTCTAGGGTACACATTACCGAATTTTTGTCTATCAATGGAATTGTTGATTTTATAGACTCCATTCTGAATCTCTTGTAGCGAACATACTTGTTCAACGGTTTGAGATTCAGAATTGTTCTTGACTCTCCTGACGGTTTCATTATTGGAAAGAGAGGAATAGTGACCCGACTTTTCCTCTGACCCAACGACTGGCACAATGACTTTTGAAGAGATTAAGTCTTGGATGTCCTGAAGCATTCCCCAATTTTTCTGAATCACAGTGGGAGAAATGTATCTCTGGGGCGGATAGGCTACCAGTTCTATTCTGTAACCTTCCCTTATAGTTTGTAGGACCCACTCGTTTTTGGTGACCTTCTCCCAGTTCTCTGCCGAGAACAAAAGTCGGCCCCCTATATGCCTGGCGTCATTGCTTTCTAGATTTTGAGGAAGATCCAAACAGTGAGCTCCTATTTCCTCTATTTTGAGTATAGGAACCCTTATATGTTCCCCTGCTAGGTCTACCTGTGTCCTTATAAAACGGTTGTCTACGGAAGGCTGGTTTCTTCCGAAAGGACTGAAACTTTTTAGGCTTCTCCTCTGGAAATCCTTTTTTATTATCTGAAGCCTCCAGAATATCATCCAATGCTTGACCAAATACCTTTGATCCTGCAAATGGTAATGAACATAATTTATTTTTAGAGGCATTATCCCCGACCAGGATTTCAGCCAAATAGCCCTCCGGGCTGCATTGGATAAAGAGCTATTTCTGGCAGAAAACCTGACTGACTCAGCCGAGGTATCAGCCAGAAAGGCTGTAGCTGACTTAATGAGAGGAAGAGATTCTAAAATTTCAGCTCTAGGGGTCCTATTAGCCAGTTGATCCTCCAACTGACTCATCCAGAAACACATAGACCTAGCTACCGAAGTAGCCGCAATATTTGTCCTTATTAAGGCCGCTGAAGACTCCCAAGCCCGCTTAAGGAGGATGTCCGCCTTGCGATCCATAGGATCTTTAAGACTTGAAGAGTCCTCAAAAGGAATCGAAGTCTTTTTAGCCACTTTTGCAATTGGCACATCCACTCTAGGTGTTTCTTCCCACAGCTTTGATTCCTCAGGATCAAAGGGAAGACGGTTTTTAAAGTCACGTGACATTACCAGTCTCCGCTATGCGTCCTTCCATTCACAGAGTATCATGGTTTTTATATGGTCACTAATAGGAAAAACTTTATCAATCTGAGCTGTAAGACCTCCAAACATCAAATCTTGTCTGGATTGGGGACGTGGAACATCTTCCACATGCATAGTACTTCTTACAGCCTGGACCAAGTCCTCCGTATCTTCCACCGGGAACAGGTATCTCCTGGCCCTTTCTTGGACTTCCGTCTGAACATCTTCTTCCTGCTCCGAATACTCCACGTTTTCTTCTGATTCCAGATCCGGTTCCTCTTCCAACTCCATTCTTGGTCTCTTACGGCTTGGACCCGGACTAGTGGGCTGCTGTTGTGTAGCTGATAATGATGCCTGCACTTCTTCCTTAATCAGGATCCTTAAGTCTGATAATAGCGAAGATCTTTCTTGCTCAAAGACTGCTGCTGTACAAGTACAACAGACCGCTTTTTTATAAGCGTCAGGAAGCTTCGTCTGACATGTAGAACAGCGATTAGTTTTCGCCGAGGCTTTGCCTCTCTTCACTGTCTGCAAAGGTGTAGATGAAGTATCCTTGTCCTAATTAATACAACAATATGTATACTTAGGATCGAGTCTGAATTATTTAGTGAGAGTGGAGCTTTTTGCGCCATGCGCACTTACCCCTGCCTCCTCTCTGGATTTCTCAGACTCCATGTCCATCCGCAGAAAAGGTTTACTTTGCTGCCTGGGACTACTATGTTAGCTGCTGCACAATCTCTGTTACCAGATTAGCGATCAGCATTCAAACGCTACCTTTCGCGCTTTTATAGCGTTCTGCGACGTCTTTGGCGCCGCCCATACTGCGTTCCACCTGGAACGCAAAAACCCATGCAACGCGCTTTCCATACCTTTTTTGCGTTCTACTTCCGAACGCATGAAGTTTTGCGATACCTCTGAGACGCTTTCCGCCTCCTGCGATCAATTCCAGAACGCCCGCTGACCTCACGTTTTCGCGTCACCGGAAGTGACGCTCAGTTTCCGGTCGAGGCCTGTTCGGCGTTCCTCCCTGGACCAGGAGGAAGACGCCTGAGCCGAGAGCCTCCCAATGGAAGGAGCGGCTCTTACCCGGGAGCTCGTCCGCCCCCGGTCTTTGGAGCAGAGGGACTCCCAAGGAGGGAGTTTCGGCTCTGGACCTCTTGACAGGGGGAAGGATTTGGACGAACCGCACAATCCCCCTGGGCCCGGTAAGTTACTGCGTCCTCGCAGCGATCTCTCGTGTGTCCCTCCATGCAGGGACAGGAAAAACACTGAGGTATAGGGGGAGGAGTGGGACCTTTTAACCTCTCGTGTGCTTCCTGTCCCTGAACCTGCTGAAGTAATTGCTCTTGGAGCAGATAACATGCTGATAGTTATGAAACGCATTCAAGAAAAGCGGGTACACGTGTTAAATGACAGGTGTTGTCTCAGAGAGTAATATATTTTTTCCTTTAAATCAAAATATGGAAATGGTGTATCGTTGCAGCCATGTGTCATGGTCCTTTCAACTTCTGTCACTACCCAAGAGATATTCAAACCAAAAGCGGAGAGACAAACTATGTAAAAAGTGGATTTATAGAAAACCAAACAATCTATTGATTTAATTGGATCAGTTGTTGAACACTACACCGGGGCTGTGATGCGGTAGAATGACAAGTGATGCCCAACGCCCAATCAGTGCTGGCATCACTGTCTCCACCTTCGGACAAACTGAACATGAAGAGGAAATCCGGCATGAGCTGCAGCTCTGTCTTACTCTTCATGTTCAGTTTGCTCGAAGACAGAGACCGTAACATCAGCGATGATTGGGTGCCGGTGTCACAGCACCACATCACAGTGTACAACCCCGTTAAATGTATATTACAGCCATCAACCACGCACATCTTAGATATACATCATCGCACTGGTGTAATATGTTTTATATAGTTTATCATAATCTACATAATGTACAATTATGTAGTTTATCACTGAGTATCTACCAGCCATATCCTCCTTCTCCTCTTGGCGTCATCAAGCTCATTGTGGACAAATCCGAACTAATTATCTTTCCTGCATCTCCATACCTTCCCTACCAGATCTATCTATCACAATAAATTAACACTTTCCCCTGTCCCGGTAATCCGCTGCCTCGGAGTAACCCTTGACTCTGCCCTGTCCTTCAAACATCCAAGCTCTCGCCACCCCGTCGCCTCCAGTTCAAAAATATTTCCAGAATCCATCCTTTCCTCAACCCTCACTCTACCAAAATGCTTGTACATGCCCTAATCATCTCCCGCCTCGACTACTGCAACCTCCTCCTCTGTGGCCTACATTCTAACACTGTCGCACCCCTCCAGTCCGTCCTTAACTCTGCTGACTGACTAAATCTCTCTCCTCGCTACACTCCTGCTTCCAGTCTCTACAAATCCCTACACTGGCTCCCAATTTCCCAGTGTATCCAGTTTAAACAACTAACACTAACCTACAAAGCCATCCATAACCTTTCTCCTCCATGTACTTCCGAACTAATCTCTCAATATCATCCCTCACGTAATCTCCGGTCCTCCCAAGACCTCCCTCTCTCCTCCACGCTTATTCGCACCTCACCCCATCGCCTCCAAGACTTCTCCTGAATATCCCCCATCCTCTGAAATTCTTTGCCCCAACACGTCCGGTTATTCACCACATTTGGATGGTTCAGACGGAACCTGAAAACCCATCTCTTCAGAAAAGCTTACAACCTGTAATGACCACGCAACCACCTCAACACCATCGGAGATACTGCATAATCCTGTAGAATGTAAGCCCGCAAGGGCAGGGTCCTCTTCCCTCTGTACCAGTCTGTCATTGCTAGTTTGCTCACTGTAAGTGATATTTGTATTTTGATGTAACCAGTCTCATGTACAGCAGAGGTCGACAAGGTTGTTCAGAATCTAGGAGCCAGCCAAAAAATTTAGGAGCCAGAATTTTTTTTTTAACAAACTTGTTTTTTGTTAAATTAAAAACCATTACAAACGTTATAAACATTTAACTTCTAAAGATAATTATATTTTGATATATTAGATTAATATAATGCACCCCCATAGGCAGCCTTATTTATAATGCACCCCCATAGGCAGCCTTATTTATAATGCACCCCTATAGGCAGCCTTATTTATAATGCACACCCATAGGCAGCCTTATTTATAATGCACCCCCATAGGCAGCCTTATTTATAATGTACCCCCATAGGGAGCCTTATTTATAATGTACCCCCATAGGGAGCCTTATTTATAATGTACCCTGTTATGATTTGGTAGCTGAGGAGAGCAGGCAAAAAGGCAATACACCAGAGAGGTTGGAATCTATTGGATTGCAGTACCCTGACTGACTAACTACCACAACTAAAGGCAGCCGTGGAGCGTACCTACGTTGGTCCTAGACGCCTCGTCACAGCCTGAGAAGCTAACTACACCTAAAGATAGAAAGAGGAAAACTATCTGCCCCGGAGCAGATCCCCAAAGAACATAGGAAGCCCCTAAACATGTAATGGCGGTTAGACAAGAGGAAACACAGACACAGATAGAAAACAGTTTGAGCAAATGTTGGGGCCCAATCTTCCTAGAAAGAAAAAGATAGGAAGGTCACTTACTGCAATCCAAAAAAACCCTAAAAAAAAAATACCAACACACTAATTGCAAAAACACCTGAGATCACATGACCTCTACCACCTAAATTAGTTCTCTGGTGTAACAAAACTAAACAGCAACCACTGAAAAAACTGGAAAAGGCAAATGAACAAACAACTGGCTGAACTAAACTGAGAGGAGCACAAGCCCCCGGAGGGGACCTGGCAGACCCCCACAGAAGTGCAGGACAAAATGCAAAAAGCAAGCACAAAAAACAAAAGAAGAAAATGTCTTATCTGATAGCAGAAGATGCAGGCACGAAGCAGCAAGCTTCAAAGTGAACCAGGAACAAAAGTAGAGACCAGAACAATTGATCACCGGCAACCCTGATGGGAGGGAACCTCCCTTATACAAGACCAGTCAGTAACACCTGATCGCCAATCTTCATTGGATAGTTCAGTACTGTTTGTAACCACCAGAGGGAGCTTCTGCTCAGAATTCATTTCTAGCACATTCACAACAGTACCCCCCCCCCTTGAGGAGGGGTCACCAAACCCTCATTTGGGCAACCAGGTCGGTCAGGATGAGCTCTGTGATACGCACGGATGAGTCTTCTAGCATGGATGTCCGAAGCAAACACCCAAGAATTGTCCTCCTGACCATAACCTCTCCACTTAACCAAATACTGGAGTTTCCGTCTAGAAAAACAAGAATCCAATATTTTCTCAACCACATACTCCAGATTGCCCTCAACCAAAACAGGGTCAGGAGGCACAGCCATAGGAACCGCTGGCTCGACAAACCTCTTCAATAAGAACTTGTGGAACACGTTATGGATCTGAAATGTCCCTGGAAGAAGTAAACGAAAGGAAACAGGATTAAGAATCTCCATGATCTTATAAAGGTCCAATGAACCTAGGCTTAAACTTAGGAGATGCAACTCTCATAGGGATATTTCTTGAGGACAATCAGACCAAGTCCCCCACTTCAAACCGGGAACCATCAGTCCTATGCGGTTGGCAAACCGCTGGGCCCTCTCCTGAGAGGGACAACCTTTCCACTACCTGGTCCCAAATCTGCTGCATACGCTCCACAACAGAGTCAACACCTGGACAGACAGAAGCCTCCGTCTGTCCTGAAGAAAATCGAGGGTGAAACCCAAAATTGCAGAAAAATGGAGACATCAAGGTTGCAGAGCTAGCCCTATTATTAAGGGCAAACTCAGCCAAAGGCAAAAAAAGAGACCCAGTCATCCTGATCAGCAGACACAAAGCATCTCAGATAAGTCTCCAATGTCTGGTTTGTTCTCTCAGTTTGTCCATTGGTCTGAGGATGAAAAGCTGAGGAGAAAGACAATTGAACACCAAGTTTAGAACAAAAAGTCCTCCAAAATCTGGAAACAAACTGGACTCCTCTGTCAGACACAATGTTCTCAGGAATGCCGTGTAACCGAACCACGTGCTGAAGGAACAAAGGCATCAGTTCGGAGGAGGAAGGCAACTTAGGTAATGGCACAAGATGTATCATTTTGGAAAACCTATCACAAATCACCCAGATAACGGTCATTCTCTGAGAAACAGGGAGGTCGGAAATGAAATCCATAGAGATATGGGTCCATGGTCTCTTGGGCACAGGCAATGGCATCAACAAACCACTAGGGCGAGAGCAAGGCTTGGAGCGAGAGCAAGTCCCGCAGGACTGCACAAATTCCCTGACGTCACGAGACAAAGTAGGCCACCAAAAGGACCGACTAACCAAGTCTCTGGTACCAAAAATTCCGGGATGACCGGCCAATGCGGAACAATGAATCTCAGACATCACACTCTTTTTCCACCGGTCTGGGACAAACAATTTCCCAATAGGGCAGAGTTCGGGTTTATCCTCCTGACACCATTCCAGAGCCAGTCTCAAATTTGGCGAGATGGCGGAAAGAACTACACCCTCTTTCAAAATAACAGTAGGATCAGATAACTCAGGAGAGTCAGCAAGGAAACTCCTCGAGAGGGCATCCGCTTTAACATTCTTAGTGCCAGGAAGAAAGGAAACCACAAAATTAAAACGTGTGAAAAACAAGGCCCCCCTGGCCTGTCTAGGATTAAGTCGCTTGGCTGATTCCAGATAAACCAGATTCTTATGGTCCGTGATGACCACCACCTGATGTTTGGCTCCCTCCAGCCAATGTCTCCACTCTTCAAAAGCCCACTTCATGGCCAATAACTCCCGATTACCCACGTCATAATTACGTTCAGTTGGAGAAAATTTTCGAGAGAAAAAGGCACAAGGGTTACTTGTAGAGGTCTCTGGATCTCTTTGGGACAAAACGGCACCTGCCCCAATTTCAGAGGCATCAACCTCCACCTGAAATGGCAGAGAAACATCAGGCTGCCGTAGAACAGGAGCAGAAGTGAATCTCTGCTTAAGTTCCTGAAACGCAGAAACTGCCTCAGGAGGCCAATTCACCACATCAGAACCCTTCTTGGTCAAATCAGTCAATGTTTTAACAATAACAGAGAAATTACCAATAAATTTACGATAAAAATTGGCAAAACCCAAGAATCTCTGAAGAGCCTTTAATGAAGTAGGTTGGACCCAATCACAGATGGCCTGAACCTTGACCGGGTCCATTTCAATAACAGATGGGGACAAAATGAATCCCAGAAATGAGATCCTCTGTACGCCAAAAAGACACTTTGATCCCTTCACATACAGAGCATTCTCTCTCAAAATCTGGAACACAGTCCGAACATGTTTCACATGAGAGTCCCAATCATTGGAAAAAATCAAGATATCATCCAAATAAACAATCAGAAATTTATCCACAAAATCCCTGAAAATGTCATTCATGAAGGACTGGAAGACGGAAGGAGCATTAGTGAGCCCAAAGGGCATCACTAGGTACTCAAAATGCCCCTCTGGGGTATTAAATGCCGTCTTCCATTCATCCCCGTGCTTAATGCGAATAAGGTTATATGCCCCCCTGAGGTCAAGCTTGGTAAACCAAGTAGCACTTTTCACCCTGGAAAACAGGTTAGAAATCAAGGGTAACGGATATTGATATTTCACAGTGATTGTTCAAGAGACGATAATCAATACACAGCCTTAATGAACCATCCTTTTTGGCCACAAAGAAAAAACCGGCACCCAAGGGTGAAGAGGATGGTCTGATATGACCCTTCTCCAATGACTCCTTGATATAAGACCACATAGCGTCATGTTCAGGTACAGACAAGTTAAAAAGGCGACCTTTAGGTAATTTAGTACCAGGCACTAATTCAATAGCGCAGTCATAGCTCCTATGGGGGGGCAAGGATGCAGATTTACTTTCGCTAAACACATCAGAAAAATCAGTCAAAAAGTCAGGAACATCCTGAGCCTGGGGGGAGGCAGAAAAAACAGGAGTGTTGGTATTAACACATTGGCAGCCCCAACTGGTTACAGACACAGATTTCCAATCCAAAACAGGATTATGAGACTGTAACCAAGGGAAACCCAGTACAATAACGTCATGCAGATTATACAGCACCAAAAATTTGCAACTCTCCTGATGATCAGGTTCAACCCTCATTATCACCTGAGTAGAGACTGGGGTTTATTCTCAGCTAAAGGGGTAGAATCGATCCCCAGTAGGGGAATAGACTTCCGTAGGGGTATCAAGGGAAACCCACAACGTTTAGCAAAATCATAATCCATCAGGTTAATAGCTGCTCCCGAATCAACAAAAGCCTGAGCAGAAAATGTGGACAGGGAGCAAATCAGGGTAACAGTCAACAAAAATTTAGTCTGAACACTACCCAAGACAACTGAACGTGCAAAACGTCTTCCCCGCTTAGGGCAGACTGAAATAGCATGAGAGGCATCACCACAGTAGAAACATAACCCATTGCGTTTTCGAAACTCATGACGCTGTGCCCCAGAAGCCACTCTATCACACTGCATAGGTTCAGAAGCTGGTTCACAAGGCAACACTATTCCACGCATACCTCTACGCTCACGCAAACGTCTGTCAATTTGAATCGCTAATGACATAGAATCATTGAGACCAGAGGGGACAGGGAATCCCACCATAACATCCTTTACATTCTCTGACAGACCCTTCCGAAAAAGGGCTGCCAAAGCATCGTCATTCCATTTGGTCAGGACTGCCCACCTTCGGAATCTCTGACAGTATAACTCAGGAGTCCTCAAGCCCCTGATTTAATGCCAAGGCTTTTTCAGCTTGATCAGTGACATTAGGCTCATCGTACAATAACCCCAGAGCCTGAAAAAATGCATCAACATTAATCAAAACAGGATCCCCAGGTGTCAGGGAAAAAGCCCAATCCTGAGGATCGCCGCGCAGGAGAGAGATGACAATTTGAACCTGCTGTGCTGCGTTCCCTGAGGACTTAGATTCTAAGGCAAAAAACAACTTACAGTTATTTTTGAAATTCAGAAATTTAGCTCGATCCCCTAAAAACAAATCTGGCATGGGAATCCTAGGTTCCACAACAGGCAACCCTGCAAGATAGGTAGCAATACTCCGAACTTCAGTGGCAAGCTGATCCACACGGCCAGACAACTGTGCAAACTCCATTGAGAGAAAAAAAAATCCTCCTCAGCACCCAGAGATACAGAGGGAAAAAAAAAAAAAAATCTCTGACAATCTTCTTTCTTTCACACTATTTTTCCCTTCTGTGAGTACCATATAATTATCAGTTTTAGGCCGGTGATACTGTTATGATTTGGTAGCTGAGGAGAGCAGGCAAAAAGGCAATACACCAGAGAGGTTGGAATCTATTGGATTGCAGTACCCTGACTAACCACCACAACTAAAGGCAGCCGTGGAGCGTACCTACGTTGGTTCTAGACGCCTCGTCACAGCCTGAGAAACTAACTACACCTAAAGATAGAAAGAGGAAAGCTATCTGCCCCGGAGCAGATCCCCAAAGAACATCGGAAGCCCCCAAACATGTAATGGCGGTTAGACAAGAGGAAACACAGACAGAAAACAGTTTGAGCAAACGTTGGGGCCCAATCTTCCTAGAAAGAAAAGGATAGGAAGGTCACTTACTGCAATCCAAAAAAAAAACCTAAAAAAAAAAAAAAAAAAATACCAACACACTAATTGCAAAAACACCCGACATCACACGACCTCTACCACCTAAATTAGTTCTCTGGTGTAACAAAACTAAACAGCAACCACTGAAAAAACTGGAAAAGGCAAATGAACAAACAACTGGCTGAACTAAACTGAGAGGAGAACAAGCCCCGGAGGGGACCTGGCAGACCCCCACAGAAGTGCAGGACAAAATGCAAAAAGCAAGCACAAAAAACAAAAGAAGAAAATGTCTTATCTGATAGCAGAAGATGCAGGCACGAAACGGCAAGCTTCAAAGTGAACCAGGAACAAAAGTAGAGACCAGAACAATTGATCGCCGGCAACCCTGATGGGAGGGAACCTCCCTTATATAAGACCAGTCAGTAACACCTGATCGCCAATCTTCACAATCTTCATTGGATAGTTCAGTACTGTTTGTAACCACCAGAGGGAGCTTCAGCTCAGAATTCATTTCTAGCACATTCACAACAGTACACCCATAGGCAGCCTTATTTATAATGTACCCCCATAGGTAGCCTTATTTATAATGTACCCCCATAGGTAGCCTTATTTATAATGCACCCCATAGGTAGCCTTTTTTATAATACACCCCATAGGCAGCCTTATTTATAATGCACCCCATAGGCAGCCTTATTTATAATGCACCCCCATAGGCAGCCTTATTTATAATGCACCCCCATAGGCAGCCTTATTTATAATGCACCCCCATAGGCAGCCTTATTTATAATGCACCCCCATAGGCAGCCTTATTTATAATGCACCCCCATAGGCAGTCTTATTTATAATGCACCCCCCATAGGCAGCCTTATTTATAATGCACCCCCATAGGCAGCCTTATTTATAATGCACCCCCATAGGCAGCCTTATTTATAATGCACTCCCATAGGCAGCCTTATTTATAATGCACCCCCATAGGCAGCCTTATTTACAATGTACCCCATATGGAGCCTCTGCTCTGTAATATAATGCAGCCCCCTTTACAAAAATAATAAATCTTGTACTCACCTCTCTTGCTCCCGGCTCCTGCGCTGCTCACTGCTCTCCCTCTCAGCGTCTGACTGCCGGCGTCGGGCAGTGACATCATCGCGCCCGCTGTCAGACGCTGAGAGGGGGATTATGGGAGAGAAGGAGCGCTCGCGCCTTCTCTCTCAATGCGGTCAGCTGTATCAGCTGGATGCCGATACAGCTGACCCTCCGATGACGGGCGCCGGGCCCCCCACTGCCTGCTCAGGCCCCATAGCGGCCGGCGGCAGAGCAGGGAGAGAGATTCTCCCTGCTCTGCCGCAGAATGTAACTGTATCAGTGCGCTGTGCACGCCGATACAGTTACAGTAGTGTAGCTCCGGGTGGGCCCCTCCGAGCGCAGGGCCTGGGGCCACCGCCCCCTCTGCCCCCCGGTAGTTACGCTACTGCCCAGGCGCCAGGCATGATTTTCTAGGCGCCACTGGCGACCGGGTTTGTCGAACCCTGATGTACAGCACAATAAAATTAATGGTGCTATATAAATAAATTATAATTATCCTGTTTCAAGCTAGTCGGTTTTAAAAAGATATTGAAGAGTCAGGATAAAGCAAAACTCTGCTGTTAATGTACAGAAATTCACACTTGGCCTCACTGCACATTTAATGTAGTCAATCATAAAAGCGAAGTTTGCCCAGAAAGACTGGACCTGATCTTGTAGGAACCATATGAGACATTCAGCAGCACAGAAAGGAGAGAAGGTAGATTCATCCAATAAGATATCAGGGGTCTAGGAAGCCAACAGCATCATTACCCTCCACTTTCTCTTACAGGCCAATTATAATACTTTTCTTCAAGTGATTTTGTAACTTGTCAGCACATTCTATGTACGCTGTCATTTGGCTTTGTAGTTTACAGATCTGGGCAGGTAACGGTCAGTGTCTTCTAACCCCAGGGGGTAGGTGGATCCTCCAGGTTATAAGTTCTATAGAAAAGGGCTTTCAATGCCCAAAGTTATTTGAACAGTTTTGGTTGGAGGAGAATGTTGTGGTCTAGAGGAAAAATGGTGATCATGGTAATACGGCCGGACTACACCACCGATAAAGCAGCCACAGCCGGTGACTGAGAAGAATCTGTAACTTCTCTGCATTTAGTGGTTACTACTCACCTGGGTAGTCATATGTGGGAATCTCCTCTTTACACCGCTCATCACCCCTCACATATGTCTCTGTAGCATTAATATGTGTTATATCTTCACCCTGAAACAAATATTGTAAAAGTCACAGACAGATGGAGAAGTCACATCTATGATCAGCACTAATCCTGCCATCTCCACCGTTGTCATTACACAAGTATAAAACATATAATACTGGTGGATAAAACAAGACTGAGCACAAGATCTTCACAGCCGTCTACACATCATAGGGGAGATCTCATGACACCTTCTCTCCATCTACCTGATGATTCTGAGGAACATTGGGATCTTCTTGTTTACAGTCCTGTGGAAGAAGAGGACGGGGACATCTCTCTGGTGTTGTCCTCTTACTGGATAGATCTGGAGGAAACACATACAGGGACTGAATTCATTCATTACATACAGATAATTATATTCCGTGTGTATTTAGTCCTGTCTATTACCTGGTGATGTGAGGGGCTGGGGAACCTCCATCATGACGTCCTTGTACAGATCTCTGTGTCCTTCTAAATACTTCCACTCCTCCATGGAGAAATAGACAGCGACATCCTGACACCTTATAGGAACCTGACACATACAATGATACCGTCATCCCCCGATCCCTTCATAGCGTTACTGTATAATGTCCCAGCATTCCCAGCAGTGTCACCTCTCCAGTCAGCAGCTCAATCATCTTGTAGGTGAGTTCTAGGATCTTCTGGTCATTGATCTCATGTATCAGGGGGTAAGGTGGAGGCTCCATGACTGGTCTCAGGGGTCTTCCCCATCCCTCAGACACAGGGTCCTGACAGTGCTCACTAGAGGTCTTCTTCACTACTGTGTAATCCTGGTTATGGAGAGACACATTAATAAATCTCACTACAGACATTTCCAGAGTCCTCACCTCTCCAGTTCTGTCCATCTGTTATTCCCATAGATAAGAATGATGTAATGTGACGTCATCAGAATCTCTCACCTCTCCAGTAAGCCGGAACAGGATCTCTAGGGTGAGGTGTAATATCCTCTCCGCCATCTTGTCTCTGTCCATATCCATCTTTGATGGATAAATCAGGAAAATTCTCTTATGTAGAAGATCTTCACTGAGAGGATCCGATATTGTAGAGACCTGAATGAGAAGAAGATGAGCCGATGTAACATCATAAAAATCCTGTGTAATAATACAATTACTGGAGATAATAAGGGAAACATATGAGGAGATTTATTATTGAACAGTAGTTAGTTTTCTTCTTTACATCTACTAATAAAACCTGCGCACACACACCCCCTCTTACCCTCACTTGTAGTGGCGCCGATCTCCTTTGCTGCCAGGTAATATACCATGTACCATTTCAGCTATGCATCCTATTGTCCACATTAGGTAGGGTGCACTGCTGTGTTAATGGTGTTACTTTCAGTACATGTCTTTGGCAGAACGTTTGAGGTCTGCACACATGCTTGCTCTATTTATTAGTGGCGCTGTGTTAGTTACAAACTTGATTTGATGTGTTTCGTGCAGCATACTCAGGAGCTAATGGAGTGCAGCAATTTCTTGCTTCATTTATATAATATTTCACTTCTGGCTATGTGAACACATGTAAATTATGCTCGACTATTTTGGTGCATATTGTATTATGGTGCCAACTACTATTTCTATCATATTAATTGTTGAATTATATGTGATACTACTAATTTGAGGGTTCTAGGGGGTGGTGTGCACCTTTTCGTATTTTTAATTAATTATGTGTGCTGTGTATACATCCACTGTGGGTGTTTTACTACCTCTTTCTACATAAACTTGTTGTCGAATTGTCTTTAATAAAATTTCTAGTGTTTATAATGGACGAGTACATCTGGTTTTTCCACTTAGGTGGTTTTGTTTCTATAATAAAACCTATATATTTAGGCCACAGACAACAAGCAGTTTCTTCCTCGGAGTCGGCAGCTGAATACGTTCCTCATAGACTCATCTTCCATAACGCTAATTCTCCTCTCATTTACCGACCCTGGAATCGGCATTAGTAATACTGCAGGAGATATTCATCACACGTGACAGGAGAAATAACTACTTCATGATGAGGACGACATCTTCATCTTCTACTACGGCTCTAGAAACATATTAGTCCAGAGTCGTCACTGACTCCATCACCACCGGCGTCTATATGAATGTTTCCCGTCTTCCCCGCACTGTAATCTTCTATCACGTTAGATCTCAGCTCTGATTCACACACAGAAGTTTGAGGCTTTTAGAAAAGCTTAAAGAACAACAAGACAGGAGATCTATGAGGTCAATGCCTCCATGTAAAGTGTTTTTTTCCCTGGATATGTTTCTTTTTTAGCATTTTCGCTTCGGATTCGTTATATTACATGAAAAACAGAAAAAAATTTAATAAAATTGGGGATGGTGGTATTGGGGGAACATTATACTGTGTCGAGGCCCTGTACTATGAGCGTAATCCAGGTTTCCTTCGTTCCCATCTTTCTTTTCCAGGACGTCCCCCTGACAGCACTATGGAGGACGTCCTCCTCCTCCTTACAGGGACAGGAAGCACACGAGAGGTTAAAAGGTCCCACTCCTCCCCCTATACCTCAGTGTTTTTCCTGTCCCTGCATGGAGGGACACACGAGAGATCGCTGCGAGGACGCAGTAACTTACCGGGCCCAGGGGGATCGTGCGGTTCGTCCAAATCCTTCCCCTGTCAAGAGGTCCAGAGCCGAAACTCCCTCCTTGGGAGTCCCTCTGCTCCAAAGACCGGGGGCGGACGAGCTCCCGGGTAAGAGCCGCTCCTTCCGTTGGGAGGCTCTCGGCTCAGGCGTCTTCCTCCTGGTCCAGGGAGGAACGCCGAACAGGCCTCGACCGGAAACTGAGCGTCACTTCCGGTGACGCGAAAACGTGAGGTCAGCGGGCGTTCTGGAATTGATCGCAGGAGGCGGAAAGCGTCTCAGAGGTATCGCAAAACTTCATGCGTTCGGAAGTAGAACGCAAAAAAGGTATGGAAAGCGCGTCGCATGGGTTTTTGCGTTCCAGGTGGAAAGCAGTATGGGCGGCGCTAAAGACGTCGAAGAACGCTATAAAAGAGCGCGAAAGGTAGCGTTTGAATGCTGATCGCTAATCTGGTAACAGAGATTGTGCAGCAGCTAACATAGTAGTCCCAGGCAGCAAAGTAAACCTTTTCTGCGGATGGACATGGAGTCTGAGAAATCCAGAGAGGAGGCAGGGGTAAGTGCGCATGGCGCAAAAAGCTCCACTCTCACTAAATAATTCAGACTCGATCCTAAGTATACATATTGTTGTATTAATTAGGACAAGGATACTTCATCTACACCTTTGCAGACAGTGAAGAGAGGCAAAGCCTCGGCGAAAACTAATCGCTGTTCTACATGTCAGACGAAGCTTCCTGACGCTTATAAAAAAGCGGTCTGTTGTACTTGTACAGCAGCAGTCTTTGAGCAAGAAAGATCTTCGCTATTATCAGACTTAAGGATCCTGATTAAGGAAGAAGTGCAGGCATCATTATCAGCTACACAACAGCAGCCCACTAGTCAGGGTCCAAGCCGTAAGAGGCCAAGAATGGAGTTGGAAGAGGAACCGGATATGGAATCAGAAGAAAACGTGGAGTATTCGGAGCAGGAAGAAGGTGAAGTTCAGACGGAAGTCCAAGAAAGGGCCAGGAGATACCTGTTCCCGGTGGAAGATACGGAGGACTTGGTCCAGGCTGTAAGAAGTACTATGCATGTGGAAGATGTTCCACGTCCCCAATCCAGACAAGATTTGATGTTTGGAGGTCTTACAGCTCAGATTGATAAAGTTTTTCCTATTAGTGACCATATAAAAACCATGATACTCTGTGAATGGAAGGACGCAGAGCGGAGACTGGTAATGTCACGTGACTTTAAAAACCGTCTTCCCTTTGATCCTGAGGAATCAAAGCTGTGGGAAGAAACACCTAGAGTGGATGTGCCAATTGCAAAAGTGGCTAAAAAGACTTCGATTCCTTTTGAGGACTCTTCAAGTCTTAAAGATCCTATGGATCGCAAGGCGGACATCCTCCTTAAGCGGGCTTGGGAGTCTTCAGCGGCCTTAATAAGGACAAATATTGCGGCTACTTCGGTAGCTAGGTCTATGTGTTTCTGGATGAGTCAGTTGGAGGATCAACTGGCTAATAGGACCCCTAGAGCTGAAATTTTAGAATCTCTTCCTCTCATTAAGTCAGCTACATCCTTTCTGGTTGATACCTCGGCTGAGTCAGTCAGGTTTTCTGCCAGAAATAGCTCTTTATCCAATGCAGCCCGGAGGGCTATTTGGCTGAAATCCTGGTCGGGGGATAATGCCTCTAAAAATAAATTATGTTCATTACCATTTGCAGGATCAAAGGTATTTGGTCAAGCATTGGATGATATTCTGGAGGCTTCAGATAGTAAAAAAGGATTTCCAGAGGAGAAGCCTAAAAAGTTTCAGTCCTTTCGGAAGAAACCAGCCTTCCGTAGACAACCGTTTTATAAGGACACAGGTAGACCTAGCAGGGGAACATATAAGGGTTCCTATACTCAAAATAGAGGAAATAGGAGTTCACTGTTTGGATCTTCCTCAAAATCTAGAAAGCAATGACGCCAGGCACATAGGGGGCCGACTTTTGTTCTCGGCAGAGAACTGGGAGAAGGTCACCAAAAACGAGTGGGTCCTACAAACTATAAGGGAAGATTACAGAATAGAACTGGTAGCCTATCCGCCCCAGAGATACATTTCTCCCACTGTGATTCAGAAAAATTGGGGAATGTTTCAGGACATCCAAGACTTAATCTCTTCAAAAGTCATTGTGCCAGTCGTTGGGTCAGAGGAAAAGTCGGGTCACTATTCCTCTCTCTTTCCAATAATGAAACCGTCAGGAGAGTCAAGAACAATTCTGAATCTCAAACCGTTGAACAAGTATGTTCGCTACAAGAGATTCAGAATGGAGTCTATAAAATCAACAATTCCATTGATAGACAAAAATTCGGTAATGTGTACCCTAGACTTAAAAAATGCCTACTATCAGGTGCCCATCCACCCAGACTCGCAGGAACTTCTAAGATTTGCTGTAAGCCTACCAAAATCCACCTGCCACTTCCAGTTTCAGGGTCTGCCATTCGGACTAGCTTCTGCTCCCAGAGTTTTTACGAAGCTAATATCAGAGGTCGTAGCCTATCTAAGAAATCAAGGAATTGTAGTAATTCCTTACTTGGACGACTTTCTGTTAGTGGCTCAATCAGCAGAAATTCTAAATTACCATACAGAGCGAACAATGGCGGTACTAGAATGTCTTGGTTGGGTGATAAATCGGGAGAAATCTCACCTAACTCCCAGTACAAAAAGAATATTTTTAGGACTACTCCTCGATTCAAGAGTCAGAACAGCTTTCCTGCCAGAGGTCAAGCAAAGATCTTTGAAAAAGAAAGTGATAGAGATGGTAAAGAACTGAGTTACCATTCGAAAAGCTATGCAAATGTTGGAGTAATGACATCATGTATACCATGCGTCAGGTGGGCTCAAGCTCATTCAAGACCCCTACAAAGAGAGGTGCTATCATGGTGGGATCGTCATCAGTCATCCCTAGACAAAAGGATCCACCTCTCGGCAAGAGCAAAGAGGTCGTTACTTTGGTGGGCACAAAGCAAAAATCTCAGAAGAGGAGTTCTTTGGATTCCATCCCCATATATAGTAATAACTACAGACGCAAGCGCATGGGGGTGGGGAGCCCATCTAGAAGGGAAGTTTCTGCAAGGCAGATGGCCAGAGAAAATCAGACGAATGTCATCAAATTACCGAGAGTTGTATGCGATCTGGGAATCCTTAAGAAGGAATCAGGACCGTTTAAGAGACCAGCACGTCAAGATTCTATCAGACAATATGACAGCAGTAGCTTTCATCAAACATCAAGGAGGCTCTCGATACAGAACACTGCAGGATCTTGCAGAGAAGATATTTGTATGGGCAGAACGAACGATCCTTTCCATAACTGCAGTTCATCTGGAGGGTTCACAAAACCTAGTGGCAGATTACTTGAGCAGACAGAAGATCTACCCGACAGAGTGGGAGTTAAACCAGAAGGTCTTCCGGTTATTATGTCAACGTTGGGGAACACCTCAAGTGGACCTATTTGCTACAAGAAAAAATGCAAAACTACCAAGGTTTTTTTTCACTGAACCCAGCAGACAATCCGGAAGGAGTAGATGCTTTGAGTCAGAGGTGGAACGAACCTTTAAATTATGCATTCCCGCCAATAGCATTAATACCAGCAGTTCTGAGGAAGATAAGGGAAGACGGTGCGTCAGTGGTACTAATAGTTTCGTACTGGCCAAGGAGGAGCTGGTTTCCTCTACTGGGGGCCATGACCAGAGAGGACCCAATCGAGCTTCCCCAGTGGAAGGACATAGTGCACCAGGGACCAGTTCTACACCAGGACCCAGAAAGATTGCACCTATCAGCTTGGATCCTGAACGGGACATTCTGAAAGCTCGTGGTCTTTCAGATCAAGTGATAACAACGATTCAGGCCAGCAGAAAACCTGTAACTTCAGCAATATATTATAAGATCTGGAAGAAGTTTTGTCTGGTAGGTGGCAGGTCTGATGTTGTAGCCAGAGTCCCGGATGTTCCGCGAGTACTGGATTTTCTTCAAACAGGGTTTAATATGGGTCTTAGACCTAGTACACTTAAAGTACAGATCTCAGCTTTGAGTACTTACATGGATTACCCTTTAGCTTCACACCCTTGGGTGGTTAGATTCGTTAAAGCAATCCAAAGATTAAGACCTACTATAAGGCAGTTGTCTCCCCCCTGGGATTTAAATCTAGTTCTGGGGGCACTTTGTAAAACTCCTTACACTCCAAATAAGGATTTGCCTATTTCTCTCCTATCTATGAAAGCAGCCTTCTTGGTAGCTATTACCACAGCCAAAAGAGTAGGGGAAATCCAGGCGTTATCCATTAAGGACCCATATATGCAGATCAGAGAGGATCATGTGGTATTAAAACTTGACCCTGCTTTCATGCCCAAGGTAGCCTCTTTGCAAAATCGCAATCAGGAAATAATACTTCCATCCTTTTGTGAAAAACCTTCAAATGTTAAAGAGCAAGCTTTACACTCCTTGGATGTTAGACAGGCAGTAATCGATTACCTAGAGGCCACTGGGGGCTGGAGGAAAGACCCTAATTTGTTTATTTTATATGGAGGTAAAAATAAGGGTAAAAAAGCTTCTAAGCCTTCCATCGCAAGATGGATTACCACCTTAATCATAAAAGCTTACAGGTCTGAAGGTGTAGTTTGTCCCATAAAAATAAAAGCCCATTCTACCAGAGCATTGTCAGCTTCATGGGCAGAAAGAGCAGGAGCATCTTTAGAACAAATTTGTAAAGCAGCCTCTTGGGCTACGATAAATACCTTTTGCAGGCACTACAAACTAGATGTGCTAGCAGGACAACAGACGGCATATGGTAGAAAAGTATTACAGGCCGTAGTCCCACCCTAGGAGGGTTTCTTTGGTACTCTCCATAGTGCTGTCAGGGGGACGTCCTGGAAAATAGGTATTATACCTACCGATAATTCGGTTTCCAGGAGTCCATCCTGACAGCACCGTTAGTTCCCTCCCTTGTCTATGTTCATGTATATGCTAATTCATATGATGTAATATGTTTAAGTAATTAAATTTTGTCACTTGTATTGATCCATGGTATGGTACTTGTCAAATCACTGAGGTATAGGGGGAGGAGTGGGACCTTTTAACCTCTCGTGTGCTTCCTGTCCCTGTAAGGAGGAGGAGGACGTCCTCCATAGTGCTGTCAGGATGGACTCCTGGAAACCGAATTATCGGTAGGTATAATACCTATCATTTGTCTCGTATCTATCAGTGCAAAAGGAACATAACCATGATTCTTATAAAGTGACAACAAAAACCCCAAAAGAGTCTGAAGTCAGGGCTGGGGTCCACTCACCATTGGGGACACCAGCGTACTAAGGAGGCCCGGTGCCTGTGCTCGTGAGTGGCCCCACACCCCGCTTGCTCAGGGCCCCAGTCCTAGCAATATTTACCTCCCCTTTCGTCTGCTGCGGCGTCTTCTGCAATGAACAGTCACAGCGCAGAGAGCCGGTAGACGGCAACACTGAGGAGTTGGGACCTGCGGCCACCAAAGAGAAGGGAGGATCTTATTAATTATTTTTTTAATGTTTGGAGCAATATATCAGCCAATTACACTGTATGAAGGACAATATTGTCCGGTTCCTGAGCTATTGATATCTCTCCCATAATGTAAGAAGTGACATCTTTGGCATTTTACTTTACGGATATTTCTCTGCTGTATCTCTGCATCATATATTATGGTATGTGTTAAAGGGGCCCCTGAAACTCGTTCACCAGGGACCAAGAAAACCTGCAGCCAGCCCTGAACTGAAGGGGTTAAGATTCCCCCCCGCCCGCAGTAATGGTGACTCTTGAGCACCTACCTCCACAAAGAAAAATGGAGCCTCCAGCACCTACTTCCACCCGCAGAGCCACACTCCACATAGAGAATAATGGAGCCTCCAGCACTGACCTCCACCCGCAGAGCCGCACTCCACATAGAGAATAATGGAGCCTCCAGCACCTACCTCCACCCGCAGAGCCGCACTCCACATAGAGAATAAGGGAGCCTCCAGCACCGACCTCCACCCACAGAGCCGCACTGCACATAGAGAATAATGGAGCCTCCAGCACCTACCTCCACCCGCACTCCACATAGAGAATAATGGAGCCTCCGGCACCTACCTCCACCCGCAGAGCCGCACTCCACATAGAGAATAATGGAGCCTCCAGCACCTACCTCCACCCGCAGAGCCGCACTCCACATAGAGAATAATGGAGCCTCCAGTACCTACCTCCACCTGCAGAGCCACACTCCACATAGAGAATAATGGAGCCTCCAGCACCGACCTCCACCCGCAGAGCTGCACTCCACATAGAGAATAATGGAGCCTCCAGTACCTACCTCCACCTGCAGAGCCACACTCCACATAGAGAATAATGGAGCCTCCAGCACCGACCTCCACCCGCAGAGCCACACTCCACATAGAGAATAATGGAGCCTCCAGCACCGACCTCCACCCGCAGAGCCGCACTCCACATAGAGAATAATGGAGTCTCCAGCACCGACCTCCACCCGCAGAGCCACACTCCACATAGAGAATAATGGAGCCTCCAGCACCGACCTCCACCCGCAGAGCCGCACTCCACATAGAGAATAATGGAGCCTCCAGCACCTACCTCCACCCGCAGAGCCGCACTCCACATAGAGAATAATGGAGCCTCCAGCACCGACCTCCACCCGCAGAGCCACACTCCACATAGAGAATAATGGAGCCTCCAGCACCGACCTCCACCCGCAGAGCCACACTCCACATAGAGAATAATGGAGCCTCCAGCACCTACCTCCACCCACAGAGCCGCACTCCACATAGAGAATAATGGAGCCTCCAGCACCGACCTCCACCCGCAGAGCCGCACTCCACATAGAGAATAATGGAGCCTCCAGCACCTACCTCCACCCGCAGAGCTGCACTCCACATAGAGAATAATGGAGCCTCCAGCACCGACCTCCACCCGCAGAGCCGCACTCCACATAGAGAATAAGGGAGCCTCCAGCACCGACCTCCACCCACAGAGCCGCACTGCACATAGAGAATAATGGAGCCTCCAGCACCTACCTCCACCCGCACTCCACATAGAGAATAATGGAGCCTCCGGCACCTACCTCCACCCGCAGAGCCGCACTCCACATAGAGAATAATGGAGCCTCCAGTACTGACCTCCACCCGCAGAGCCGCATTCCACATAGAGAATAATGGAGCCTCCAGTACCTACCTCCACCTGCAGAGCCACACTCCACATAGAGAATAATGGAGCCTCCAGCACCGACCTCCACCCGCAGAGCCGCACTCCACATAGAGAATAATGGAGCCTCCAGCACCGACCTCCACCCGCAGAGCTGCACTACACATAGAGAATAATGGAGCCTCCAGCACCGACCTCCACCCGCAGAGCCACACTCCACATAGAGAATAATGGAGCCTCCAGCACCGACCTCCACCCGCAGAGCCGCACTCCACATAGAGAATAATGGAGCCTCCAGCACCTACCTCCACCCGCAGAGCCGCACTCCACGTAGAGAATAATGGAGCCTCCAGTACTGACCTCCACCCGCAGAGCCGCACTCCACATAGAGAATAATGGAGCCTCCAGCACCGACCTCCACCTGCAGAGCCGCACTCCACATAGAGAATAATGGAGCCTCCGGCACCGACCTCCACCCGCAGAGCCGCATTCCACATAGAGAATAATGGAGCCTCCAGCACCGACCTCCACCCGCAGAGAGGCACTCCACATAGAGAATAATGGAGCCTCCAGCACCTACCTCCACCCGCAAAGCCGCACTCCACATAGAGAATAATGGATCCTCCAGCACCTACCTCCACCCGCAGAGCCACACTCCACATAGAGAATAATGGAGCCTCCAGCACCTACCTCCACACGCAGAGCTGCACTACACATAGAGAATAATGGAGTCTCCAGCACCTACCTCCACTCGCAGAGCCGCACTCCACATAGAGAATAATGGAGCCTCCAGCACCGACCTCCACCCGCAGAGCCGCACTCCACATAGAGAATAATGGAGCCTCCGGCACCGACCTCCACCCGCAGAGCAGCATTCCACATAGAGAATAATGGAGCCTCCAGCACCGACCTCCACCCGCAGAGCCACACTCCACATAGATAATAATGGAGCCTCCAGCACCGACCTCCACCCGCAGAGCCGCACTCCACATAGAGAATAATGGAGCCTCCGGCACCGACCTCCACCCGCAGAGCCGCATTCCACATAGAGAATAATGGAGCCTCCAGCACCGACCTCCACCCGCAGAGCCACACTCCACATAGATAATAATGGAGCCTCCAGCACCTACCTCCACCCGCAGAGCCACACTCCACATAGATAATAATGGAGCCTCCAGCACCTACCTCCACCCGCAGAGCCGCACTCCACATAGAGAATAATGGAGCCTCCGGCACCTACCTCCACCCGCAGAGCCGTACTCCACATAGAGAATAATTGAGCCTCCAGCACCTACCTCCCCCCGCAGAGCCGCAGTGCACATAGAGAATAATGGAGCCTCCAGCACCTACCTCCACCCGCAGAGCCGCACTGCACATAGAGAATAATGGAGCCTCCAGCACCTACCTCCACCCGCAGAGCCACACTCCACATAGAGAATAATGGAGCCTCCAGCACCAACCTCCACCCGCAGAGCCACACTCCACATAGAGAATAATGGAGCCTCCGGCACCGACCTCCACCCGCAGAGCCGCATTCCACATAGAGAATAATGGAGCCTCCAGCACCGACCTCCACCCGCAGAGAGGCACTCCACAGAGAATAATGGAGCCTCCAGCACCTACCTCCACCCGCAAAGCCGCACTCCACATAGAGAATAATGGAGCCTCCAGCACCTACCTCCACCCGCAGAGCCACACTCCACATAGAGAATAATGGAGCCTCCAGCACCTACCTCCACACGCAGAGCTGCACTACACATAGAGAATAATGGAGCCTCCAGCACCTACCTCCACCCGCAGAGCCACACTCCACATAGAGAATAATGGAGCCTCCAGCACCTACCTCCACCCGCAGAGCTGCACTACACATAGAGAATAATGGAGCCTCCAGCACCTACCTCCACCCGCAGAGCCACACTCCACATAGAGAATAATGGAGCCTCCAGCACCGACCTCCACCCGCACTCCACATACAGAATAATTGAGCCTCCAGCACCGACCTCCACTCGCAGAGCCGCACTCCACATAGAGAATAATGGAGCCTCCAGCACCGACCTCCACCCGCAGAGCCGCACTCCACATAGAGAATAATGGAGTCTCCAGCACCTACCTCCACTCGCAGAGCCGCACTCCACATAGAGAATAATGGAGCCTCCAGCACAGACCTCCACCCGCAGAGCCGCACTCCACATAGAGAATAATGGAGCCTCCGGCACCGACCTCCACCCGCAGAGCCGCATTCCACATAGAGAATAATGGAGCCTCCAGCACCGACCTACACCCGCAGAGCCACACTCCACATAGAGAATAATGGAGCCTCCAGCACCTACCTCCACCCGCAGAGCCGCACTGCTCATAGAGAATAATGGAGCCTCCAGCACCTACCTCCACCTGCAGAGCCACACTCCACATAGAGAATAATGGAGCCTCCAGCACCGACCTCCACCCACAGAGCCGCACTCCACATAGAGAATAATGGAGCCTCCAGCACCTACCTCCACCCGCAGAGCCACACTCCACATAGAGAATAATGGAGCCTCCAGCACCGACCTCCACCCGCAGAGCCGCACTCCACATAGAGAATAATGGAGCCTCCAGCACCGACCTCCACCAGCAGAGCCACACTCCACATAGAGAATAATGGAGCCTCCAGCACCGACCTCCACCCGCAGAGCCGCACTCCACATAGAGAATAATGGAGCCTCCAGCACCGACCTCCACCCGCAGAGCCACACTCCACATAGAGAATAATGGAGCCTCCAGCACCGACCTCCACATAGAGAATAATGGAGCTCCAGCACCGACCTCCACCCGCAGAGCCGCACTCCACATAGAGAATAATGGAGCCTCCAGCACCTACCTCCACCTGCAGAGCCGCACTCCCAGAGAATAATGGAGCCTCCAGCACCGACCTCCACCCGCAGAGCCACACTCCACATAGAGAATAATGGAGCCTCCAGCACCGACCTCCACCCGCAGAGCCGCACTCCACATAGAGAATAATGGAGCCTCCAGCACCGACCTCCACCCGCAGAGCCACACTCCACATAGAGAATAATGGAGCCTCCAGCACCGACCTCCACCGCAGAGCCGCACTCCACATAGAGAATAATGGAGCCTCCAGCACCGACCTCCACCCGCAGAGCCGCACTCCACATAGAGAATAATGGAGTCTCCAGCACCGACCTCCACCCGCAGAGCCACACTCCACATAGAGAATAATGGAGCCTCCAGCACCTACCTCCACCCGCAGAGCCGCACTCCACATAGAGAATAATGGAGCCTCCAGCACCTACCTCCACCCGCAGAGCAGCACTCCACATAGAGAATAATGGAGCCTCCAGCACCTACCTCCACCCGCAGAGCCGCACTCCACATAGAGAATAATGGAGCCTCCAGCACCGACCTCCACCCGCAGAGCAGCACTCCACATAGAGAATAATGGAGCCTCCAGCACCTACCTCCACCCGCAGAGCCGCACTCCACATAGAGAATAATGGAGCCTCCAGCACCGACCTCCACCTGCAGAGCACACTCCACAGAGAATAATGGAGCCTCCAGCACCTACCTCCACCTGCAGAGCCACACTCCACATAGAGAATAATGGAGCCTCCAGCACCGACCTCCACCCGCAGAGCAGCACTCCACATAGAGAATAATGGAGCCTCCAGCACCGACCTCCACCCGCAGAGCAGCACTCCACATAGAGAATAATGGAGTCTCCAGCACCTACCTCCACCCGCAGAGCCGCACTCCACATAGAGAATAATGGAGCCTCCAGCACCTACCTCCACCTGCAGAGCCACACTCCACATAGAGAATAATGGAGCCTCCAGCACCGACCTCCACCCGCAGAGCAGCACTCCACATAGAGAATAATGGAGCCTCCAGCACCGACCTCCACCCGCAGAGCCACACTCCACATAGAGAATAATGGAGCCTCCAGCACCTACCTCCACCTGCAGAGCCACACTCCACATAGAGAATAATGGAGCCTCCAGTACCTACCTCCACCTGCAGAGCAGCACTCCACATAGAGAATAATGGAGCCTCCAGCACCGACCTCCACCCGCAGAGCCGTACTCCACATAGAGAATAATGGAGCCTCCAGCACCGACCTCCACCAGCAGAGCCGCACTCCACAGAGAATAATGGAGCCTCCAGCACCGACCTCCACCCGCACTCCACATAGAGAATAAAGGAGCCTCCAGCACCGACCTCCACCCGCAGAGCCGCACTCCACATAGAGAATAATGGAGCCTCCAGTACCTACCTCCACCTGCAGAGCAGCACTCCACATAGAGAATAATGGGGCCTCCAGCACAGACCTCCACCCGCAGAGCCACACTCCACATAGAGAATAATGGAGTCTCCAGCACCGACCTCCACCCGCAGAGCCACACTCCACATAGAGAATAATGGAGCCTCCAGCACCGACCTCCACCCGCAGAGCCGCACTCCACATAGAGAATAATGGAGCCTCCAGCACCGACCTCCACCCGCAGAGCCACACTCCACATAGAGAATAATGGAGCCTCCAGCACCTACCTCCACCCGCAGAGCCACACTCCACATAGAGAATAATGGAGCCTCCAGCACCTACCTCCACCCGCAGAGCCGCACTCCACATAGAGAATAATGGAGCCTCCAGCACCTACCTCCACCTGCAGAGCCGCACTCCACATAGAGAATAATGGAGCCTCCAGCACCTACCTCACCCGCAGAGCCGCACTCCACATAGAGAATAATGGAGCCTCCAGTACCGATCTCCACCCGCAGAGCCGCACTCCACATAGAGAATAATGGAGCCTCCAGCACCTACCTCCACCCGCAGAGCCGCACTCCACATAGAGAATGGAGCCTCCAGCACCGACCTCCACCCGCAGAGCCGCACTCCACATAGAGAATAATGGAGCCTCCAGCACCGACCTCCACCCGCAGAGCCGCACTCCACATAGAGAATAATGGAGCCTCCAGCTCCTACCTCCACCCGCAGAGCCGCACTCCACATAGAGAATAATGGAGCCTCCAGCACCTACCTCCACACGCAGAGCCACACTCCACATAGAGAATAATGGAGCCTCCAGCACCGACCTCCACCTGCAGAGCCACACTCCACAGAGAATAATGGAACCTCCAGCACGTACCTCCACCCACAGAGCCGCACTCCACATAAGAATAATGGAGTCTCCAGCACCTACCTCCACCCGCAGAGCCGCACTCCACATAGAGAATAATGGAGCCTCCAGCACCTACCTCCACCCGCAGAGCCGCACTCCACATAGAGAATAATGGAGCCTCCAGCACCGACCTCCACCCGCAGAGCAGCACTCCACATAGAGAATAATGGAGCCTCCAGCACCTACCTCCACCCGCAGAGCAGCACTCCACATAGAGAATAATGGAGCCTCCAGCACCTACCTCCACCCGCAGAGCCGCACTCCACATAGAGAATAATGGAGCCTCCAGCACCGACCTCCACCTGCAGAGCAGCACTCCACATAGAGAATAATGGAGTCTCCAGCACCTACCTCCACCCGCAGAGCCGCACTCCACATAGAGAATAATGGAGCCTCCAGCACCGACCTCCACCCGCAGAGCCACACTCCACATAAGAGAATAATGGAGCCTCCAGCACCTACCTCCACCTGCAGAGCCACACTCCACATAGAGAATAATGGAGCCTCCAGTACCTACCTCCACCTGCAGAGCAGCACTCCACATAGAGAATAATGGAGCCTCCAGCACCGACCTCCACCCGCAGAGCCGTACTCCACATAGAGAATAATGGAGCCTCCTGCACTGACCTCCACCAGCAGAGCCGCACTCCACAGAGAATAATGGAGCCTCCAGCACCGACCTCCACCCGCACTCCACATAGAGAATAAAGGAGCCTCCAGCACCGACCTCCACCCGCAGAGCCGCACTCCACATAGAGAATAATGGAGCCTCCAGTACCTACCTCCACCTGCAGAGCAGCACTCCACATAGAGAATAATGGAGCCTCCAGCACCTACCTCCACCCGCAGAGCCAGACTCCACATAGAGAATAATGGGGCCTCCAGCACAGACCTCCACCCGCAGAGCCACACTCCACATAGAGAATAATGGAGCCTCCAGCACCGACCTCCACCGCACTCCACATAGAGAATAATGGAGCCTCCAGCACCGACCTCCACCCGCAGAGCCACACTCCACATAGAGAATAATGGAGCCTCCAGCACCTACCTCCACCCGCAGAGCCACACTCCACATAGAGAATAATGGGCCTCCTGCACTGACCTCCACCAGCAGAGCCGCACTCCACAGAGAATAATGGAGCCTCCAGCACCGACCTCCACCCGCACTCCACATAGAGAATAAAGGAGCCTCCAGCACCGACCTCCACCCGCAGAGCCGCACTCCACATAGAGAATAATGGAGCCTCCAGTACCTACCTCCACCTGCAGAGCAGCACTCCACATAGAGAATAATGGAGCCTCCAGCACCTACCTCCACCCGCAGAGCCAGACTCCACATAGAGAATAATGGGGCCTCCAGCACAGACCTCCACCCGCAGAGCCACACTCCACATAGAGAATAATGGAGCCTCCAGCACCGACCTCCACCCGCACTCCACATAGAGAATAATGGAGCCTCCAGCACCGACCTCCACCCGCAGAGCCACACTCCACATAGAGAATAATGGAGCCTCCAGCACCTACCTCCACCCGCAGAGCCACACTCCACATAGAGAATAATGGAGCCTCCAGCACCTACCTCCACCCGCAGAGCCGCACTCCACATAGAGAATAATGGAGCCTCCAGCACCTACCTCCACCCGCAGAGCCGCACTCCACAGAGAATAATGGAACCTCCAGCACGTACCTCCACCCACAGAGCCGCACTCCACATATATGACTGCCGTGTGCGCACAGGACCTGTGATGAGGTCACAGGAGGGGAGGAGTCAGGGGGGTCACATGATGGGAGGAGTCAGGGGTCACATGATCAGGGGCCTCAGTGGATGCAACACTGTTTTATTATAAAAATATAAACAATACATCATAATAAATAATAAAAAGTACAGAAATAAAACATCGCTAAAATAAGTAACAGAAACAAAAGAAACCAGCATCAAATAAACCAAAAAGTCCAGAGTCCGTAGCAGAGGCGTACAGGATAGTTCATCACATCACTTGCACACAGAGGCTGTGATTTATCACGCTTGCTGCCCCTGTGACCGTATCTATATAGGTATGACCACAAGATGTCTTAAAGTAAGAGTTCAAGAACATGTCAGAGACATTAAAAACGCAGTAAATTGTTCTGATCCTAGTTCTCTTAAAACAATCCCTAAACATTTTTTTGAATCTCATGACAGTAACCCCAAGGGCTTTTCTGTCAGAGGCATTGACCATATCTATATGGGTATTCGCGGCGGAAATCTGAAAAAGAAACTTTTACAAAAAGAAACACGCTGGATAGTAACATTAAATACCCTCATGCCAAAAGGCCTAA
>JARQOD010000040.1:99665-121036 GCA_033576555.1 Oophaga sylvatica | reverse complement strand
AAGGGAAACCGGGTTTTACAAGGAGAAAACATTTTTCCCTGTTCAGAATGGGGGAACTTTTTGAATAATCAAATTTTGTTAACACCAGGAACCCCCAAACGGGGGAAAACCCTTTTTCTGTTCAGAATGTGGGAAATTTTTTTGCAAAGAAATAATTTTGTTAACCCCCCGAAAATTCATACAGGGGAGAACCTTTTTCCTGTTCAAAAAATGGGGGAAATGTTTCACCGAAGTAAATTTTTGGTTAAAACCCCAAGGAACTCAACGGGGGAGAGCCTTTTTCTGTTCAGAATGGGGGAAATTTTTAAAAGCATAAATCAATTTCGTTAAGCCCCAGGCCCCCACAAGTGGGAACCTTTTTTCAGACAAAATGTGGGAAAATGTTTTAACAGAATCGATTTGTTATCACAAAAAAATTTTGAGAGGGGAAAAGTCTTTTATGTGATTAATGTGGAAAATGTTGTGCACAGAAAAACCCTTTAATAGACTCCGCATTAAGGAAACCCCTTGTCTTTCTCATTTTTTTGGCTTTGTTAAAATCTTTTCCACCTTGGCTTTTCCTAGTCCCTGTAACCGGGGTCATTTACATCTCGGGATTTTGCGCTCACACGGCTGTGCACGTGCGTCACGCAGGGGCAGGGATTTGCGTGACACCGACACCAGTCCCGGGGGGCCCCACCACGCTCTCATTATTTTAGGCTTGTGACACGTTGCGTTTTTTTTTGGTTTTGCGGCAAAACCCGCTTAAAAAATTTAAAATCATTAAAAGGCCCTTTGAGATTCCGCAATGCGTGCACATGCTGGGGGGTTTTTTCCCACGGCGGATGCACGGGGAGAATCCGCAGCATGCCATTTTTTTTTTGCGGAACTGCGGCTTTTTCCGCCCCCATAGGAATGATTGAACCAATTACTTTCCGCTGTGGCTGTCCCCACCATGGGGAAAAGTAAGGGGTTCATGTGCGGATGGTACCCCGGGTCTGGGGAGAGGAGACTCCAAGCCCTGGGTACCATATCCATGTAAAAACAATTTAATTAAAAATAAAAAAAGTTTTTTCACCTTCGGCGTCCCACGCAGCTTTCCCCCCTCTCGCGACGCTCCCGCCAATCGCGTTCCCAGTGATGCTTTGCGAGATCACCCGATGACGTAGCGATCTCGCGTGATTCTACGTCATCGGGATGATTGTCGCAAAGGACTCCTGGGAACGGAACTTGCCGGGAGAGTCGCTGAAGGCGGGAAAGCTGCGGGGGCCGCTGGAAGGTCAGAATATCATTATTTATTATTTTTTTTATTATTTTTACATTAGATCTTTTTACTATTGATGCGACATAGGCGGCATCAATAGTAAAAAGTTGGTCACACGAGTCAAACGCTTGTTTGACTCGTGTGACCAACCTGTCAGATCGCTTGTAAAACGCTAGTGTTTAGCGGGAATACGCATACCTATAATATGCGGATTTCCCGCGGCAGGGAGGTGCGGAATTGCCGCGGAAATTTCCATGGCAATTCCGCAACGTGTGCACATAGGGGGTTAGGCTAAGTGATGTGATCAAACTCCCAGCAGGCAGAGGGGAGGCTGCCTCTTTGCCTTTGAATCAGACCCCGTGACATCATTGTGGGGTCCCGATCGTTGCCATGGTGACCCAATGTCGTGACTATGACATCCGGGTCACCAGAGCTAGCAAAGTTACTTGATCATACTCTGAACAAAATTGGCAACTTTGTCTTTGCTCCTGCATCACCATGCTATACAAGCGATCAGCCTGGAAAAAATGAAAGTCCCATAATGGGACAAAGTAAAAAAAAAAGTTAAAAAATAGTTTATAAAAAAAAATGTAAAAATATAATAAAAAATAAAAATATATTGTACCTACAAATAAATATTTGAATAAAAAAATAAGCAATAAAAGTACACATATTTGAGAATTGTCGCGTACAGAATGAACAGACTTACGAAACTGTCTCACTAGTTAACCCTTTCGTGAACACCATAAAAAATAAATAAAAAACAAGGCAAAAGACAATATAAATAAACATGACCTCATCTGGAATACTGTGTCCAGTTTTGGGCACCACATTTTAAAAAAGACATCAACAAACTGGAGCAAGTTCAGAGAAGAGCCACCAGAATGGTGACCGGTCTGCAAACCATGTCCTATGAGGAACGGTTGCAGGATTTGGGAATGTTTAGCTTGCAAAAAAGAAGACTGAGAGGAGACTTAATAGCTGTCTACAAATATCTCAAGGGCTGTCACATTGTAGAAGGATCATCTTTATTCTCATTTGCACAAGGAAAGACTAGAAGCAATGGGATGAAACTGAATGGGAGGAGACACAGATTAGATATTAGAAAAAACTTTTTGACAGTTAGGGTGATCAATGAGTGGAACAGGCTGCCTCGAGAGGTGGTGAGTTCTCCTTCAATGGAAGTCTTCAAACAGAGGCTGGACAGACATCTGTCTGGGATGATTTAGAAAATCCTGCTTTGAGCAGAGGTTGGACCAGATGACCCAGGAGGTCCCTTCCAACTCTACCATTCTATGATTCTATGGTACTGCTGAAAACATCTTGTAAGAAAAAAAGAAGCCGCCATACAGATCCATCAGCGGAAAAATAAAAAGGTTATAGCTCTCAAAATAAAGCAATGCAAAAGTTTTTTTTTTTATAAAATTGTTTTTGTGTGAAAATGCCAAAACAAAAAAGATGAAACTGCCTTATCAATTTTACTACACGCGGAGTGTCGTAACAAAAAAAGAATCCTGAATTGCTAATTTTTGTTCATTCTTCCTCCCAAAAATCAGAATAGAAAGCAATCAGTGTCATGTGTCTGATAATGGTACTAATAAAAACATCAACTCGTCTCGCAAAAAACATTCCCTCACATGATATGGTGATGCAAAGACTAGTTTTTGCAATAAAAAGCATTTTTTTTAGCGTGTGACAGCAGCCAAACAAAACAAACAATATAAATCTGGTATCACTGTAATCGCACTGAACCGAAGAATAAAGTCGCCTAATCACTTATACCGCACGAGGAATAACGTAAAAAATAAAACCAATTCTTCACCTGCTGTTTTGTTCATTCTGTCTCCCACAGATCGCAGTAAGGCTTGGCTCACATTTATCCTGCGCTGAGTGCTTACACCAATGTAAATCTCTGATATATGTGATTTAGACAGAACCCCAGCAGAATTTTCTCTATAGTGAGGAAGATGGGGGCACTGTGGACACCATAGGACCTGTGAACCAGCGGTGTCCGTTTTTTTTAGTACTGCATAAAAGTGCCATTGACCACAGTTTTGTGCACCTCTGAAAAGGAGGACAACGCTGAACGAAGGTCAGAGGGAGTTCAGATTAACTCTGCTGCGTTATTCTAGTGAATGGATCCCTCAGGGGTTTCATCTGAATCTCTTCACTTGGAGACTTAGATGGAAACCCCAGAGAAAGTGCTCAGCGTAGAGTGCTGGATAAATGTGATCCCAAACGTTATGTAAAATGTTCCCAATAAAAGCTTCAAGTAAATCCACCAAAAAAGCAAGTCCCCACTCAGGTCTGTCATCTGTTACCGGAAATATAGGGGGCTTCCACGTTACTGGTGGCACAAAGGCTCCGGAAAAGTGAAATGGCTCCTTTCTTCTCCAGAGAAATTCAGCAAATTCTGCACTCCCAAATCCAAATGTCCCCCTCACTTCTGAGCCCCATAGTGTACCTAAACCACATATAACGTCCACATGTTTGGCATTTCTGAAGCGACGAGAGCCCGCCTAACTTATGAGTGCGTGTCTCCAGAAGCATGAGGTAGGCATAATGTACTGGTGACTGCAACGTACTGGTCACTACAACGGCAGTTTGCAATTTTGACTAGGCGTTCATTGCTGCTTGTTCTGGAAAATACCATGGAGTCTAAATCGTCACTGCACCTGTAGATAAATTCCGAGAGGTGTATATTTTCAAAAATGGGGTCACTTGAGTGGGGATTCTGCTCTTCTAGCAATTAGGGGCTCTGTATATGAAATCCGCAAACCATTATAGGAAAATCTGAGCTCCAGGAGACAAATAGCGCTCCGTCCCTTCTGAGTCTCTCGTATGGCCATGCAGTACTGTACAGCCACATATGGGGTATTGCCACATTCAATAGAACTTGTGGAACAAATTATGGTGCCATTTTTACCCACTTCTTGTGAGAAAATGTAAAATCTGGGGCTAAAACAAAATTTTGGTGGTAAAAATGTAGTTGTTATTTCTTCACTGCCCAATAATATAAAATTTTGTGACACACCCATGGTGTCAACATGAGCACTACACCCTAGATGAATTCGTTTAGAGGTGTAGTTTATAAAATGGAGTCACTTATGGGGGGTTCTTTCTGCTGTTCTGGCAACTCAGGGGCTCTCCCAGAGGGTCATTGCACCCGCTCCTTCACTTCTGAGGGTATTGGTGAACTCGGGAAAATATGGACCTCAGTTTGTTTTTTTAAAAAAAAAAAAAAAATCTATTAGCCCTTAGAAAATTTAATAACTTGGGGCTAAAGCAACATTCTAGTGGTAAAAATGTAATTATTACTATTTATTTATATAGCGCCATTAATTCCATGGTGCTGTACATGAGAAGGGGTTACATACAAAGTTATAGATATCGTTTACAGTAAACAAATTTACAATGACAGACTGGTACAGAGGGGAGAGGACCCTGTCCTTACGGACTTACATAATTGTTTCTTCATCGCTCAATGGTATAAAACTCTGTAAGGCACATGTGGAGTCAATATGATCACTGCACCCCTAGAATAATTCATTGAGAAGTGTAGTTTGTAATATGGGGGGTTTCTGTTCTGGCACCTTAAGGGCTCTGTTAATGTGACATGGCACCCTCAAACCATTCCAGCAAAATCTGAACTCCAATATGGCGCCTCTTCCCTTCTGAGCTTTGCACTGTGCCTCAAAAGGAATACCACACAAAACACAGCCATGTAGTCTCAAAGAAACACCTTTATTAATACAAATAGCATATAAAATGACACGATGTTAAAATGGAAACAGGAAAAATGGCACAAGGAAAATGCGATCCAATATGGCAGCAGCCACAGATCAGTGAACAAATAGGCCTAACAACGGAATCTGCTCTCAAGATATATATATATATTAATAAGATTAGCAATTGTAGCAACACCGAGGTATATAGATAAATTGGTAAAGACACAGAGTCAGAGTATAATAGGCATATCAACCAAAACTAATAAAGAAAAAATTGACATCAAATTAATACCAGCTGACCGGCACCATTATCGAGATAAATATGGTATGCTGATATAGAATGCTATATAATATAATGCACTGTGCCTATATTTATAGGTTCAACGTGAGATGATTAGTATCCCCAGTGCGGGAAAAAAAACCATATATTAATGGATAGATAGATATGATGATGCCAGTAAGGTTGAAAAACCTATATATACTCTAGCACCTGTCCACATAGGTTAATCAAAGTCATATCCCAACTAAACTAAAGAAGGGAAAGCGGTAAACCCCTGGATCCCTGGCAAAAGCGACGATGTAAGATTTCTACAAATATATAGCAAAATATAATGCCCTGGAAAACCGCAAACATTACCTCGGGTGAGAGCAGAGAGCCGTCCGGCCCTCCCCAACGCGCGTTTCGGAGCCTCCTGAAGAAGGAGCATTTCAGCTCCGAAACGCGCTTTGGGGAGGGCCGGACGGCTCTCTGCTCTCACCCGAGGTAATGTTTGCGGTTTTCCAGGGCATTATATTTTGCTATATATTTGTAGAAATCTTACATCGTCGCTTTTGCCAGGGATCCAGGGGTTTACCATTTTCCCTTCTTTAGTTTAGTTGGGATATGACTTTGATTAACCTATGTGGACAGGTGCTAGAGTATATATAGGTTTTCCACCTTACTGGCATCATCATATCTATCTATCCATTAATATATGGTTTTTTTTGCCGCACTGGGGATACTAATCATCTCACATTGAACCTATAAATATAGGCACAGTGCATTATATTATATAGCATTCTATATCAGCATACCATATTTATCTCGATAATGGTGCCGGTCAGCTGGTATTAATTTGATGTCAATTTTTTCTTTATTAGTTTTGGTTGATATGCCTATTATACTCTGACTCTGTGTCTTTACCAATTTATCTATATACCTCGGTGTTGCTACAATTGCTAATCTTATTAATATATATATATCTTGAGAGCAGATTCCGTTGTTAGGCCTATTTGTTCACTGATCTGTGGCTGCTGCCATATTGGATCGCATTTTCCTTGTGCCGTTTTTTCCTGTTTCCATTTTAACATCGTGTCATTTTATATGCTATTTGTACTAATAAAGGTGTTTCTTTGAGACTACATGGCTGTGTTTTGTGTGGTATTCCTGTATTTGGTACAGTTAGTCTCACTATCTTGTCCAGAACCTACATGCCCACATTATAAGTTATTCTTTTCATAAAGTATATATTATCTGCATGTGATATGTTGGCCACCAATAATTTACTGTGCATCAAAAGTAGTATTTTCTCACATATGGGGTATCGGCGTACTCAAGAGAAATTGCACAACACGGCTCAACGTTATAAATTTCTGTGAAGCCCCTCGGGGTTCAAGGTGTTCACCACACATCTAAATACATTCCTTGAGGGTTTTAGTTTCCAAAATTTGGTAATTTGTGGGGGGTTTACACTGTTTAGGCACATCAGGGGCTCTCCAAACGGGACATGGCGTCCGCTAATGATTCCAGCAAATTCTACATTCAAAAATTAAAATGACGCTTCTGAGCACCCAAATTGTATGGTGCAATTTCTTCTGTTACCCTTATGAAAATGCAAAATCTGGGGGTAAAATAATTTTTGTAGGGAAAATGTGATTTTTTTTATTTATTTTTCATTTTCTCGTCTCAACGTTCTACACTTCTGTGAAGCACTCAAGACTTCAATGTGCTCACCACACTTGTAGATCAGTTCCCTGAATATTGTGCTTATGTAAAGTAGACATGTGGGAAATATTATTTATTACCTATTTTGTGTGACATCTCTCTGATTTTAGAGCATAAAAATTCCAACTTTGAAAATTGCTAAATTTTGCAAATTTTCACCATATTTCCGTTTTTTTTCATAATTAACCACAAGTTATATAAAAAAAATTTTACTATCATGAATTACAATATGTCACGAAAAAAACATCTTATACTTATTTGGCTTGTACTATTTGTATAGTGTTTTGGAAAATTAAATAAAAATTTGGTTTAAAAAAACAAAACAAAACTGAAAGTCTCGACTTCAAATTGTATCTCAGTTGTTTCATATTAAATCTAAATTTGTGGCCTGCAGAGCTGAAATGAAGATTCAGTCACTGACCAAATATTTCTGGAACTAACTGTATTCATATATTTACACCATATGGACAAATACTGCATCTCTTGCCCCCGAACCCAAAACAAAACCCAAAATGTCCTCCTGCCCCTTTTCCTAACTCCCAATCCCAGAATAGACAAGGACATTCGGAGTTGCCGATCCTCCCTCTTCTGTAGCCTCCTGGAGATAAAGCATCTTCAGCCGCAGCTCTTTACCTGTCCCACAGACAAAATTGGGGAAAACGGAAAACTTTTGCTAATCAGTTATTTTTTTATTACAGTTTTTTTTAAAGGACAATTATGATAAAATGTCCCCAACCCCTCTTCCCTTCCCCCAGTACAGAATGCTGGGGTGGGATTTTCTCTCCAGAGACCCCTGTACAGGAATATTCGGGCCCCAGCCCCATTATACAGGAGAATAGCGCGATCTCCATAGTTCTTATACAGGACACAGAGATCAGACAAGGTCTCATATTCAGGCAGTTTCTATTTTACTCCAACCCTCTTTATATGACCGAGATCAGAGTCTCATTATACCGAATAGAGAAGCTCCAGGGACAAAGAACCCATCTGGCCCTAACACGCTGGGGGCCCGGAGTATCCAGCCACGGGGCCCAGATTCTCTCATTTGTGGTCCCAGTGTTTCTTATTAAAAAAATCCCTTTCTCATACAGTCCTGTAGTAATGACTTTGTTCTCCAATGTTATAGGAGGGTTCGTCTGACTCCATCTTATGTTATCAGTGTATGTGCGAGGAACAAGAAACCGACCATCGCAGTTTTACCGTGTGTGTCTGGTGTGGAGATGAGTGAACTTGTTCGGAAAACGTTCGCCAATCGCAAATTTGGCACGAACGTAGCACATTCAAATTCGTGTTCGCTTTCATGAGCATTTTTATTCAAAGTCAGCAAAATTCGGTCACAGTTTGGTAAATCATTGCGTTTCCACTAATGCTTCTGTTGTATCTTTGGCTAGGATAGTGTTGCTGGAAGATGAGTGAGGGGCACAGGGAGACATGTTTAATGAGGGGAGGGTCTGTGGAGAGGTTAGAGGAGCGACTTGCTCTTTTTTTCCTTCAACTTTGTGTTCATTCCGTCAGCCTATCGGCGCAGAAATCATCTACAACGTCATGACAAAAGGTCTGTGATTGGCTGCCGCAGTCACATGTTCCTGGCCATATAAAAAGCGGACATCTTGTTTTGCTGGCGCTATTGTCAGTGTAACAGTGCAGAGAGGTCGTTCCTGCGCTAGTGCTGCTGCTGAAAGTGAACTTGTCATTTAAATACATAGGATCCTGTCCTGTGTGAATTGATCTTCCAGCTTTGAAGAAGATTGTGCAAAATCTGTTTGGCAGCCTCCACAGGCACCTCTTTCTACTCCAAATCATTTGTGATAAAACTGTGTTTCAGTGGCAAACCCGAAGGCCAAATTCACCGCAGTTCACCGAGAGAATTTATTTGCGGTGAATTTGAACTGGGGTGGACTCTCCTCTGCACAGTGTTGAGACTTTCTCATGGTGCTAGCGGGGATCTCACCGAGGTCACCGCAGTTCAGACCAGCTGGGAACGCAGCCTCAGTGATAGGCAGTAACCTCTATGACGTCACTGCTGGTCACCGATGCTGCGCTCACAGCAGCTCATTCCCCAGTGGTTCTCAGCCTGGGCGGTCGCATCTTGGCACCGTCCAGGTTGAAAACTATTAATACACAGACATGGATTACTGTGTGGGACAGAACTACGGAGAGATGAGGGTTGTTTTTTATTTTTGTTTTATTACAGAAGACGAGGGATTGAGTGGAATTAGGCGTTAGGTGAGTATAACTGTGGTTATTTTTAAATAAAAATGGAAAAGTGTGCTTTGTTTTATTTCCAATAAAAGACTTTATTTACCAGATTACTAAGACATGGGTTTGATGTCACCTGACAATACAAAGTTGCCATTAACCCCACAAATATAAACCCCACTTGCCACTGCTAGAGGGCAAGTGGGAAGAGCCGGGCAAAGCACCAGAATTGGCGTATCTAATAGATGACCCTTTTCTGGGCAGCTGCGGGCTGCTATTTTTTAGGTTTGGAGGGCAATATCCATTGCTCCTTACCAGCCTGAGAATGCCAACCCCCAGCTGTCTGCTTTTAGCTTGGCTGTTTGTCAAAAATGGGGGTGCCCTACACTGTTTTTTTAAATTATTTAGCTATCGCTGTTATTAGTGGCAGCAGGCGTCAGCTGATGGGAGCAGTAGTCCCATCAGCCAACACCAGTGACCGGAGGTAAACTTTATACCTCCGATCACAGCTGCGGGCTCACGCTAACGTTTGACAGCGTGGGAATCGCTGCTGTCTGGTTGCCGATGATGATTTTACCGCAGATCAGAAGCAGTGGTTGCCGCGCTGTCATGCGCATGACAGCACAACAAACACCCGATGTTCGGGAGGGTCGAACACGAACAGTAACACGGACTTCCTGGTGAAGTCCATGTTCGGTGTCCGTGCCCGAACAGTAGCTGTTTGTTATAGACGACAAACTTTACTGTTCAGGTTCACCATCTCTTTTCTGGATGAAGCAAACTTCTTGAGGACTTGGACAATAGGGCTCGGCGCAACAACATGAGGGTAAGAGGCATTCCTGAGGCTGCAGGACCGGAAAAACTTTGTACAATGCATTAAGCGGTGTTCAACTCCATCCTGGGCCAACCTGCATCCCATAAAATAAAACTAGACAGAGCACATAGAGTTCTCTAACCTAGTGGCTTTCAGGTTCAACCGTGTGATGTGATCTTCTGCGTATATGACTTTAAGGCCGGCGTCACACTGGCGACAGAATCGGACGACTGCAATGCGATGAAAAATCGCATTGCAGTCGGACCTATGTTGATCTATGGAGCAGCTCCCAGTATCAGATTTTTTTGTGGTCCGTTTTAAACGTCCGTGTACAATCGCAGCATGCTGCGATTGTCACCGATTGTCGGTCGACAATCGCCAATGCAAGTCTATGGGAGCGATGAAAAATCGGATTACAAACGGACCACACTGTGTGACTTGCGATTAAATCGCATCGGTGTCCTTTAGAAAAGCCTGCAATTCATCCCCGGCTATACTGTAAAATCACACTGACAGCTTTAATAAAGAATAGAAAGAATAGATATACACACATAAAATACATATATATATGTATATATATATATATATATGTAATTGTGACATGTATATGTATATATATATATATATATATATTATTTATATTTCCTAGACTTCTACATACTGTAATAGCCGCAAATTCAATTGCCGGCTTCTGTGAAATCACAGAAGCCGACATGAAATGATACATTGTTTCCACACAGTTAACCATGTCATTTCCTGCATTTTGATATTTGTTTAGAACTTACAATTACATGAGTGTATTTGTGCAAAATTTCAGACATGTAGGGGTTAATTAAAGGTGTAAATTCGTTGAAAAAAAATGCGTGGGCTCCCGCTGTATTTTCCCCACCAGACAAAGCAAAGCGAGTGGGGGCAGATAATAACAGCGTAGGGAGGGTACATTTTTTGTGCCCCCACTGGCTACTAACATCTGCCCCCAGACACCCCAGAAAGGGTAAATCTATAATTAGATTCGCCCTTTCTGGCACTTTGCCCGTCTATTCCCATTGCCCTGTAGCGGTGGCGAATGGGTTAATAATCTCACCTTAATGTCACCTTAGTATTGAAAGGTGACCTTAAGGCAGGTTAATAATTGAGAGCTGTCAATTAGACAACTATCAATTATTAATCCTATTGTATGAAAGAAAAATCAAACACACACAGTTTAATAAAAAATAAGTTTAATTAAATAATCACACAGTTTTTGACAATATTTTATTTTCCTGCTAAAACCATTTCCTGTAATAAAAATAAAATAAAAAAGCAAAATTATACTTACCAATCCGATGTACAGTCAGGTCCCACGCTGTAATCCATCAGAAAGGGTTAAGAAGTTACAGTTAGCAGGGAGATAATTCTGTCTACTAGCTCTAACCCCATGAATGAATAAGTTCCTCTCCCAGCGAAAGTAGAGGAATAGATTCATGAATGGAGCTTAATTGATTTATTGGCAATTTAACTGTAGTGACCTGACCTAAAGGGAAAGTGGACACAATCAATTAAGCTTCATTCATGAAACACATCCTCTCCTGTCGCCAGGAGAGGAACTTATTCATTCAGGAGCTTTGAGCTGAGCATGCAGGATTACTTGCACTGCTTGGCTCAAAGCTAGTTAACCCTTTGTGAAGGATTACAGCGTGGGACGTGACAGATCAGCGGAATAGGTAAGAATAATGTTGTTTTATTTTTTTATCTTTATTTTAGGAGATCAATGGCTTCGCCAGATTAAGTGTAAAATAAAATATGGTCAAAAAAATGTGTTTTTATTTCATTTAAATTAATTTTTATTAATGTGTATGTGTTTTTTTTAATTTACTTCAATAGGATTAATAATTGATAGTTGTCTAATTGACAGCTCTCAATTATTAACCTGCCTTAAGGTCACCTTTCAATACTAAGGTGACAGTAAGGTGAGATTATTAACCCATTCGCCACCACTACAGGGCAATGGGAATAGACGGGTAAAGTGCCAGAAAGGGCGAATCTAATTATAGATTTGCCCTTTCTGGGGTGTCTGGGGGCAGATGTTAGTAGCCAGGGGGGGCACAAAAAATGTACCCTCCCTAGGCTGTTATTATCTGCCCCCACTCGCTTTGCTTTGTCTGTCTGGTGGAGAAAATACAGCGGGAGCCCACGCATTTTTTTTTCAACAAAATTACACCTTTAATTAACCCCTACATGTCTGAAATTTTGCACAAATACACTCATGTAATTGTAAGTTCTAAACAAATATCAAAATACAGGAAATGACATGGTTAAATGTGTGGAAACAATGTATCATTTCATGTCGGCTTCTGTGATTTCACAAAACCCGGCAATTGAATTAGCGGCAATAACAGTATGTAGAAGTCTAGGAACTATAAATATATGTATATATACATGTCACAATGACATGTATATATATATATATATATATATATATATATATGTGTTCTATGTGTATATATCTATTCTTTTTTTTGTGATTGAAATACTATTCTTTTGGATCCATTATATGTCAGTTTTGCAAGCCTGCGAGAAAATCTCGCAAGTCGGATGAAAATCGGATGTTACAAGGTACACACACATGCGACTAAATCGCATCTTTGAAGGAAAATCGGATGCCAGAAGGATGTGTGATGTTTGCATTTTGATCCGACAATCGACCGTCTAAAACGGACCGATTTTTTGTCGTTGTGTGTGACGCCGGCCTAAAGAAAGAAGAAGGTCATAATGTCTAAAGCCCACACTCTCCGTAGAATTGACTTTGAAGGGACTCCTATTCATCTATATCCTGACCTCTCCTGGATAACCCTCCAAAGAAGAAGACACTTAAAACCACACCTTTTATCCTTATAAACAAAGATTTTAACCCCCAAGGTTGGTTTGCACGTTAATGACCGGGCCAATTTTTACAATTCTGACCACTGTCTCTTTATGAAGTTATAACTCTAGAACGCTTCAACGGATCTTCACGATTCTGAGACTGTTTCCTCGTGACATATTGTACTTCATGACAGTGGTAAAATTTCTTTGATACTACTTGTGTTTATTTATGAAAAAAATGGAAATATGGCGAAAATTTTGCAATTTTCAAACTTTGAATTTTTATGCTCTTAAAACAGAGAAATTTGTCACACAAAATAGTTGCTAAATAACATTTCCCACATGTCTACTTTACATCAGCACAATTTTGGAACCAAAATTTTTTTTGTTAGGAAGTTATAAGGGTTAAAAGTTAACCAGCGATTTCTCATTTTTACAACAAAATGTACAAAACCATTTTTTTTGGGACCACCTCACATTTGAAGTCACTTTGAGGGATCTGTATGGGAGAAAATACCCAAAAGTGACACCATTCTAAAAACTGCACCCCTCAAGGTACTCAAAACCACAATCAAGAAGTTTATTAACCCTTCAGGTGCTTCACAGGAGCGGAAGGAAAAAATTAACCTTTAACTTTTTAGTCACACAAATGATCTTTTACAAACAATTTTTTTATTTTAACAAGGGTGAAAAGAGAAAATGGACAGAAAAAATATTTGTGCAATTTCTCCTGAGTACGCCGATACCCATATGTGGGGGAAAACCACTATCTGGACGCATGGCAGGGCTCGGAAGGGAAGTAGCGCCGTGTGACTTTTTCAAACGAAAATTGACTGGAATTGAGATTTGACGCCATGTCGTGTTTGATGTGCCTAAACAGTGGAAGCCCTCCACAAGTGACACCATTTTGGAAACTAGGCCCCCTAAGGAATTTAGATCTGTTGTGAACACTTTGAACCCCCAAGTGTTTCACTAAAGTTTATAATGCCTGTGTGTGGAAAAAAAAAAAATTCCACAAAAATGATTTTTTAGTCCTCACTTTTTGATTTTTTCCCAAGGAAATTGGACCCCAATAGTTGTTGTCCAATTTGTCCTGAGTGCACTGATACCCCATATGGGGGCGGGAGGGGAAACTGTTTGGGCGCACGGCAGGGCTCGGAAAGGAAATAATGACGTTTTGGAATGCAGACTTTGATGAGTTATGTTCAGTTTGCAGAGCCCCTGATGTGCCTAAACAGTGGAAAGCCTCCGCAAGCGACCCCATTTTGGAAACTAGACCCCTAAGGAACTTTTTTATATCTGTGGTGAGCACTTTGAACCCCCAAGTCCTTCACACAAGTTTATAATGCCTGGGCATGAAAATAAAAAATCCTTTTTTTTCCCCACAAAAAAGATGTTTTAGTCATCAATTTTTTATTTTCCCAAGGGAAACAGGAGAAATTGGACTACTAAAGTTGTTTTCCAATTTGCCCTAAGTACGCTGATACCCCACATGTTGGGGGGAACCACTGTTTGGGTGCACAGCAGAGCTCGGAAGGGAGGGAGCACCATTTGACTTTTTCAAACCAAGATTGTCTGGAATCGAGATTAGAGGCCATGTCGCGTTTGGATAGCTCCTGATGTGCCTAGACAGTGGAAACCCCCCAAGTGACCCCATTTTAGAAACTAGACCCCCTAAGGAATTTATCTATATCTGTGGTAAGCACTTTGAACCCAAGTGCTTCATACAAGTTTATAACGTATAGCTATAAAATTAAAAAATCATATTTTTTCCACAAAAATGATCTTTTCACCCCTATGTTTATTTTCCCAAGGGTAACAAGACCTCAAAAGTTATTATGCAATTTGTCTTGAGTATGCCGATAACCAATATGTGGGGATAAACCACTGTTTGGGTGCATGGCACAGCTCGGAAGGGAAGGAGCGCTGTTTGACTTTTTCAACGCAGAATTGGCTGGACGCCGTCACGTATGGAGAGCCCCTGATGTGCCTAAACAGTGGAAACCCCCAGAAGTGACACCATTTTGGAAACTAGACCCTAAGGAACTTATCTAGATCTGTTGTGAGCACTTTGAACCCCCAAGTGTTTCACTAAAGTTTATAATTGCTGGGTGTGAAAAAAAAAAATCCACAAAAATGATTTTTAGTCCCCAATTTTTTTTTTTTCCCAAGGAAATTGGACCCCAATAGTTGATGTCCAATTTGTCCTGAGTACACTGATACCCCATATGTGGGGGGGAAATACTGTTTGGGCGCACGGCAGGGCTCGAAAAGGAAGTAATGACATTTTGGAATGCAGACTTTTGGTGTCATGTTCAGTTTGCAGAGCCCCTGATGTGCCTTAACAGTGGAAACCCCCCCCACAAGTGACACCATTTTGGAAACTAGACCCCTAAGGAACTTATCTAGACCTGTGGTGAGCACTTTGAACCCCCAAGTGCTTCACACAAGTTTATAATGCCTGGGCATGATAATTAAAAATCATATTTTTTTCCCACAAAAATGATCTTTTAGTCACCAATTTTTTATTTTCCCAAGGGTAACAAGAGAAATTGGACCCCAAAAGTTGTCCAATTTGTCCTGAGTACGATGATACCTCATATGTGGGAGAAAACTACTGTGTGGGCACACATCGGGGCTCGGAATAGAAGTAGTGGAGTTTAGTAATGCAGACTTTTATGGAATGGTCTGCGGGTGTCATGTCGCGTTTGGAGAGCCCCTGATGTGCCTAAACAGTGGAAACCCCCACAATTGACCCCATTTTGGAAACTACACCCCCCAAGTAACTTATCTAGATGTGTGGTGAGAACTTTGAACCCCCAAGTGCTTCACACAAGTTTATAACGTAGAGCCATAAAAATAAAAAAATATTTTTTTTACACAAAAATGATATTTTCACCCCCAATTTTTTATTTTCCCAAGGGTAACAGAAGAAATTGGACCCCAAGAGTTATTGTGCAATTTGTCCTGAGTACGCTGATACCCCATATGTGGGGGTAAACTAATGTTTGGGCGCACAGCAGAGGTCAGAAGGGAAGGAGCACATTTTGACTTTTCAACGCAGAATTGGCTGGAATTGAGAGCAGACGCCGTGTCACGTTTGGAGAGCCCCTTATGTGCCTAAACAGTAGAAACCCCCCAATTCTAACTCCAACCCTAACCCCAACACACCCTAACCCTAATGGGAAAATGGAAATAAATACATTTTTTACATTTTATTATTTTTCCCTAACTAAGGTGGTTATAAAGGGGGGTTTGATTTACTATTTATATCGGGTTTTTATGATTGGCAGCTGTCACACGCTAAAAGACGCTTTTTATTGCAAAAAAATAGTTTTTGCATCATCACATTTTGAGACCTGCACTGAATAATATTGTTGAGTGTTTCCCTGCAGTTTGGACTCTTTGGACATGTATTGTGCTCTCTCTCCTCCAGCCCCACATTTATCTAACTGGTTGGTACAGAGCAGGAGAGGAAGGTATCAGGACCTGCACAGTCCTGAGTGAGCAGCTGATGAACCTTCCACCTGACCAGCTCATCTACTGGATAACTAGCTAGACTCTAACTAGACTGTCTGACTGATGGTCTGACCGTCAGCCAGAAAACATTTCCTATAAAATCTCATCAAACTGTGGGCTAATCTCAACACGATTAACTATATAATACCAAGTGTAGTGCAAACTGTAACCCTATCTACTGTATGGTTCCCCTAGTGAACGAACTTCCCGCATTCCCAGGGACGAACATAAGCATAGCCTGTAGGAGAACCGAACAAAACACCGGCCATAGGGATAAAATACAACACCAGCCATAGGGATAAAATACAACTCCGGCCGTAGGGATAAAATACAACACCGGCCGTAGGGATAAAATACAACACTGGCCATAGGGATAAAACGCAACACCGGCCATAGGGATAAAACACAACACCGGCCATAGGGATAAAATACAACACCGGCCCTATGGATAAAATACAACACCGGCCATAGGGATAAAATGTAACATCACTTTATCACACATAAATATATAAACACCTCGTACACGAGCGGCTCCACTCTGCACACACACATATCCGCTCCGTACACATCGCAGATGCACGCACACACAGCTTCGCTCCGTGCACCTCATAAATGCGCCTCTCCGCTCCGTACACCTCGTACATGTGTGGCTCTGCTCTGTTATGATTTGGTAGCTGAGGAGAGCAGGCAAAAAAGGCAATACACCAGAGAGGTTGGAATCTACTGGATTGCAGTACCCTGACTAACCACCACAACTAAAGGCAGCCGTGGAGCGTACCTACGTTGGTCCTAGACGCCTCGTCACAGCCTGAGAAACTAACTACACCTAAAGATAGAAAGAGGAAAACTATCTGCCCCGGAGCAGATCCCCAAAGAACATAGTAAGCCCCCAAACATGTAATGGCGGTTAGACAAGAGGAAAATACAGACACAGACAGAAAATAGTATGAGCAAACGTTGGGGCCCAATCTTCCTAGAAAGAAAAGGATAGGAAGGACACTTACTGCAATCCAAAAAACCCTAAAAAATACCAACTCACTAATTGCAAAAACACCTGAGATCACACGACCTCTACCACCTAAATTAGTTCTCTGGTGTAACAAAACTAAGCAGCAGCCACTGAAAAAACTGGAAAAGGCAAATGAACAAATAACAGTGGCTCAGATAAACTGAGAGGAGCACAAGCCCCCGGAGGGGACCTGGCTGACCTCCACAGAAGTGCAGGACAAAATGCAAAAAGCAAGTACGAAAATAAAAGCAGAAAAATCTTATCTGTTAGCAGAAGATGCAGGCAAGACACAGCAGGCTTCCAAGTGAACCAGGAACCAAAGTTGAGACAAGAACAATTGATCACCGGCAACCCTGATGGGAGGGAACCTCCCTGATATAAGACCAGTCTGTAACACCTGATTGCCATTCTTCACAATCTTCATTGAATAGTTCAGTACTGTTTGTAACCACCAGAGGGAGCTTCTGCTCAGAATTCATTTCTGACACATTCACAACACTGCTCCATACACACACTGCTGTGCTCTGTACACCTTGTACACGCGCGGCTCCGCTCCATACACCTCGTACACGCGTGGCTCCACTCCGTAGACACACGGCTCCACTCCGTACACCTCGTACACACACAGCTCCTCTCTGTACACACACAGCTCCACTCCGTAAACACACGGGTCCTCTCCGTACACCTCGTACACACGCGGCTCCGCTCCGTACACCTCGTACACACACGGCTCCTCTCCGTACACCTCGTCCACACACGGCTCCGCTCCGTACACCTCGTCCACACACGGCTCCGCACCATACACACAAGGCTCCACTCCTTACACCTCGTACACACACAGCTTCTCTCCATACACCTCGTACACACGCGGCTCCGCTCTGTACACCTTGTACACATGCGGCTCCGCTCCATACACCTCGTACACACACGGCTCGGCTCCGTACACACACTTCTCCACTCCGTACACCTTGTACACATACGGCTCCTCTCTGTACACACACAGCTCCACTCCTTACACCTCGTACACACACTGCTCCTCTCCGTACACCTCGTACACTCACGGCTCGGCTCCGTACACACACGGCTCCTCTCTGTACACACACAGCTCCGCTCCGTAAACACACGGGTCCTCTCCGTACACCTCGTACACACGCGGCTCCGCTCCGTACACCTCGTACACACATGGCTCCTCTCCGTACACCTCGTTCACACACGGCTCCGCTCCGTACACCTCGTCCACACACGGCTCCGCACCATACACACAAGGCTCCACTCCTTACACCTCGAACACACACAGCTTCTCTCCATACACCTCGTACACACGCGGCTCCACTCTGTACACCTTGTACACATGCGGCTCCGCTCCATACACCTCGTACACACACGGCTCGGCTCCGTACACACACTTCTCCACTCCGTACACCTTGTACACATACGGCTCCTCTCTGTACACACACAGCTCCACTCCTTACACCTCGTACACACACTGCTCCTCTCCGTACACCTCGTACACACACGGCTCGGCTCCATACACACACGGCTCCTCTCTGTACACACACAGCTCCACTCCTTACACCTCGTACACACACGGCTCGGCTCCGTACACACACGGCTCCACTCCGAACACTTCGTACACACACGGCTCCTCTCTGTACACACACAGCTCCATACACCTCGTACACACGGCTCCTCTCCGTACACCTCGTACACACACGGCTCCTCTCCGTACACCTCGTACACAGGCGGCTCCGCTCCGTACACCTCGTACACACACGGCTCCACTCCGTACACCTCGTACACACATGCCTCCTCTCCATACACCTCGTACACGCTGCTCCGCTCCGTACATACACGGCTCCTCTCCGTACACCTCGTACACACATGGCTCTGCTCCGTAGACACACGGCTCCTCTCCGTACACCTCGTACACACAGTGCTCCTCTCCGTACACCTCGTACACACACGGCTCCTCACCGTACACACGTGGCTTTGCTCTGTACACCTCATACACATGCGGCTCCGCTCTGTACACTTTGTACACACGCGGCTCCGCTCCATATACCTCGTACACACGCGGCTCCGCTCCGTACACCTCGTACACACACGTGTTATGAATGTGCTAGAGATGGTTTCTGAGCAGAGGCTCCCTCTGGTGGTTACAGACAGTACTGAACCTTTCAGCGAGGAATGGCAAACTGGGTTCACTGGTCTGATATAACGGAGGTTCCCTCCCATGATGGTTGCCGGTGATCAATTGTTCTTGTCTCAATTGTGGTTCCTGGTTCATTTGGAGTTTGCTGGAGTCTTGCCTGCATCTCCTGCTTTCAGATAAGATATTTTTTGCTTTTCTTTTGTGCTTGCTTTTTGCATTGTTTTCTGCACTTTGTGGAGGTCAGCCAGGTCCCCTCCTGGGGCCTGAGCTCCTTAAGGCTGGGTCTCACATAGCGATACACCAGCGATCCCGACAACGATATGCACTTGTCAGGATCGCTGGTGTATTGCTACATGATCGCTGCTGAGCTGCCAAACAGGCAGCTCAGGGCAGCGATCAGCACAAGGACACTGCGGGTAACATCGCTTAGTTACCCGCAGTGTACCTTGGATACCAGCGCCCTGATGCAGGGAGCTGGTATTGATATGGAAATTTAATTAGGATAAAAATATCCTGAGTTTGCTGCTTGCCATGTCCAAATCTCTATATAATGTCTTTTTGAGCGCTCAGAACGAAATGAGGACTGTCCACAACGCAAGTGTCAGTATAACAGTTCGTCAAAGACATACATTTATTATTCATTCAAGGTTTTATACGTTTACAAAAAGGGGCTGGTTAGTCAATTAACATACAATTAAAAGCTGCTAGATTATTGGCTGTTCTAGTGTAAATATGATAATTATGATAATCATGATTAAAAGAGCTGAAGTTGCAGAATTATTGTTTATATTCTTGTGATCTAGTTGCCTTGCATAACTATAATGTAAACAACAGATATCTAATAGGACATTTTGTACTTCATGCATTTGTTCCTTTACGAAGGTCTTATGAAGGCCAGATTTCTTTAAAACGACTGATTATATCTGGCCTAGAAATATGTGAGCACAAGGTTTTTTTAGCAAGTGAGATCTATCTAACAGTGAACTGTGAATACATATATGTGAATATACTTTGAATATATATGGAAGACATATATATTTCCATGACAATATCCAAGGTACACAGCGGGTTTCCAAGCGCTGCGCGGTGCCTGGAAACCCGCTGTGTACCTTGGATACCAGCTCCCTGCATCAGGGCGCTGGTATCCAAGGTACACAGCGGGTTTCTAGGCACAGCCCCGCGCCTGGAAACCGCTGTGTACCTTGGTTACCAGCAGATCGCTGGTCTCCCGCCTGTCACACGCAGCGATGCGTGCCTGTCAGCGGAGACCAGCGATCAAAAAAATGTCCTGACATTTCAGCGACGATCAGCGATACCCGGCAGGGGGCTGATCGTCGCTGAATGTCACACACAGCGATATCGCTGGGGAGATCGCTACTGCGTCACAAAACTAGTGACTCAGCATCGATCTCGCTACCGAGATCGTTTGTGTGAGACGGGCCCTTTACAGTTTATCTGCAGCCACTGTTATTTGCTCATTTGCTTTTTCCTGTTTTTTCAGCGGCTGCAGCTTAGTTTTGTTCACACTGAGATCTGATTTAGCGGGTGGCGAGATCGTGTGATCTCAGTATTTTTGCAATCAGAATTGTTGGATTTTTGAAGGGTTTTCTGGGTTGCAGAAAGTAATCTCTCCTTTCCTATCCTATTTAGTCAGCTTGTGGCCCCAGCGTTTGCTCAATCTTTTTCTGCCTATCTTTGTGTTTTCATCTTGTCTAACCGCCATTATATGTTTGGGGCTTCCTATTTTCTTTGGGGATCTGCTCCGGGGCAGATAGCTTTCATCTTTCTGCCTTTAGGTGTAGTTATCTCTCAGGCTGTGACGAGGCGTCTAGGATCAACGTAGGAATCGCTCCACGGCTACCTCTAGTTGTGTCGTTAG
>JARQOD010000040.1:52500-99565 GCA_033576555.1 Oophaga sylvatica | reverse complement strand
CCACGAAAATTATTTTTTGGTTTGGGGTCACCGCAACATGAGGAACTGTATTGCGGGGTCACGGCATTAGAAAGGTTGAGAACCACTGCCTTAGGGGATAGTATCTTGTATAAATAATGTATGGCTCAAAATAGCCAAGGGTGACTTGTAGTGTGAATATAAAAATGGATATTTTGAGTCCATATTGAAATATACAGAATGCATTCAGACCATTACAGAGCAGCATTGCTGGTCATACAATCACAGACAGACAGGTAATGCTCATAGTAACACAATCTTGAGAGCTGCTTACTCATTGTCTGAAAGCCTTCACCTCACAGACAGTTCTATGTTTCTCTGTTTGTTTTTATAAAACATGAAGGTTTATTTAACCTCTGTCTGTGGTGGAGTTATCTAATCCTTGTGGCTTTCATATTCAGAGTTTATGGCCCATCATTTGATGTTCGCCTGGTTTCTCTGTTTCATCTTATCTTGAAAGATGGCCGCTGGAACGGCAAGGTGAATCCAGAGTTACAGTGTAAGTCACTATATAAGGCCAGAGAAACACGACTATGATAGAAGCAGAGAGTTGGGTACCTGTACAGTGTTGTGATAACTGCGTAAGTGGGGATGCCCGTGCAGTGTTGTGAATTTCCCAGGGGTTCTCTGTCTTGGTGCTTGCTTCTCTGATATTCCAGACGGATGAGGTTTAAAAGCCCCTTAGTGATTATATGAGTATATGCAGTTAATCTTTATATGTACTTAATCATTTTATGTATTCAAAAGTGTACGCAATCATAATATTCCTTTAATTTTGTACTTTAAAATAAGATTGCGTTATATCACAAGTAGTAAGCCGTATCAGAACCTTAATGTTAAAAACTTGGCAATACATGCATATCTATAGTATTTATTAAAGGGTTGTCCAGTACTAGGACAAGCACTTCTTAAACTAAATGTTCGGCCCCGATAAAATAATAACGCTTATACTCATGTGCCATGCTGGCTCTGTTTCAGCGGTGTTGGCACTCGCTGCACTGGGGCTGTGATGCGGTAGAATGACAAGTGATGCCCAATGCCCAATCAGTGCTGGCGTCACTGTCTCCACCTTCGGACAAACTGAACACGAAGAGGAAATCCGGGATGAGCTGCAGCTCTGCCTTCCTCTGCATGTTCAGCTTGTTCGAAGACAGAGACAGTAACACCAGTGCTGATTGGAAGCCGGTGTCACAGCACCGGATCACACTGGACAACCCCATTAAATGTATATTACAGCCATCAACCACACACATCTTAGAGATACATCATCGCACTGGTGTAATGTGTTTTTATATAGTTTATCATAATTACATAATGTACAATTATGTAGTTTATCACTGAGTGTCTATCAGCCATATCCTCCTTCTCCTCTCGCTTCATGAAGCTCAATGTGGACAAATCCGAACTAATTATCTTTCCTGCATCTCACATACCTTCCCTATCGGATCTATCCATCACAATAAATGAACTAACTTTCCCCTGTCCCGGTAATCCGCTGCCTCGGAGTAACCCTTGACTCTGCCCTGTCCTTCAAACCGCACATCCAAGCTCTCGCCACCCCGTCGCCTCCAGCTCAAAAATATTTCCAGAATTCATCCTTTCCTCAAACCTCACTCTACCAAAATGCTTGTACATGCCCTAATCATCTCCCGCCTCGACTACTGCAACCTCCTCCTCTGTGGCATACCTTCTAACACTGTCGCACCCCTCCAGTCCGTCCTTAACTCTGCTGTTCGACTAAATCTCTCTCCTCGCTACACTCCTGCTTCCCGTCTCTACAAATCTCTTCACTGGCTCCCAATTTTCCAGCATATCCAGTTTAAACTACGAACACTAACCTACAAAGCCATCCATAACCTTTCTCCTCCGTGTACTTCCGAACTAATCTCTCAATATCATCCCTCATGTAATCTCCGGTCCTCCCAAGACCTCCTTCTCTCCTCCAAGCTTATTCGCTCCTCAACCAATCGCCTCCAAGACTTCTCCAGAATATCCCCCATCCTCTGAAATTCTGTGCCCCAACACGTCCGGTTATCCACCACATTTGGATGGTTTAGACGGAACCTGAAAACCCATCTCTTCAGGAAAGCTTACAGCCTGTAATGACCACGCGACCACCTCAACACCATCGGAGATACTGCATAATCCTGTAGAATGTAAGCCCGTAAGGGCAGGGTCCTCTTCCCTCTGTACCAGTCTGTCATTGTTAGTTTGTTCACTGTAAGTGATATTTGTATTTTGATGTAACCCCGTCTCATGTACAGCAACATGGAATTAATGGTGCTATATAAATAAATAATAATAATCCTGTTTCAAGTTAGTCGGTCTTAAAAAGATATTGAAGAATCAGGATAAAGGGAAACTCTGCTGTTATTGTACAGAAATTCACACTTGGCCTCACTGCACATTTAATGTTGTCGATCATAAAAGCGAAGTTTGCCCAGAAAGACTGGACCTGGTCTTGTAGGGACCATATGAACACAGTCAGCAGCACAGAAGGGGGAGAAGGTAGATTCAGTCAATAAGATACCAGGGATCTAGGAAGCCAACAGCATCATTACCCTCCGCTTTCTCTTACAGGAACATCATAAATGATTTTCTAACTTGTCAGCACATTCTACGTACGCTGTCATTTGGCTTTGTAGTTTACAGATCTGGGCAGGTAACGGTCAGAGTCTTCTAATCCCAGGGGGGAGGAGGATCCTCCAGGTTATAAGTTCTATAGAAAAGGGCTTTCAATGCCCAAAGTTATTTGATACAGTAAAGATGTATATCTTTGTACCGTGTTAGCCAGTAGATAGAAAAATATTTAGAGTTGAGAGTCCTCAGTGGTTGATACCTTTTAATGGCTAACTGAAAAGATGGTAAATTGCAAGCTTTCGAGACTACTCCGGTCTCTTCATCAGGCTAAATTAATACAAAATCTGAAGAATCGCATATTTATGAACAACACAGCACAGAAAAAATGCAATTGGTAAGACAAGTGACTTAAAGCAGAACTGTCATTATGGGAGATAGAGATGAACATAAATATTGGAACAGTTCATAGATAAGGCGTGTGAAAGTTTTATTGCCCTCTGATTGGGGTCTGGTAATGTTTTGTGATGTTCTCACAGGGTCTTTGGAGTAAATTCCTTAATTGATGTAAAACGTCATAAATCCGTGTGAACGTGTTGAACAGTTTTGGGTGGAGGAGAATGTTGTGGTCTAGATGCAAAATGGTGACCCTGGTAATACAGCCAGACTACACCACCGATAAAGCAGCCACAGCCGGTGACCGAGAAGAATCTGTGAATTCTCTGCATTTAGTGGTTACCACTCACCTGGGTAGTCATATGTAGGAATCTCCTCTTTACACCACTCATCACCCCTCACATATGTCTTTGTAGTATTAATATGGGTCAGATCTTCACCCTGAAACAAATATTGTAAAAGTCACAGACAGATGGAGAAGTCACATCTATGATCAGCTCTAATCCTGCCATCTCCACCGTTCTCATTACACAAGTATAAAACATATAATACTGGTGGATAAAACAAGACTGAGCACAAGACCTTCACAGCCGTCTACACATCATAGGGGAGATCTCATGACACCTTCTCTCCATCTACCTGATGATCCTGAGGAACATTGGGCTCTTCTTGTTTATAGTCCTGTGGAAGAAGAGGACGGGGACATCTCTCTGGTGTTGTCCTCTTACTGGATAGATCTGGAGGAAACACATGCAGGAACTGAATTCATTCTTTATATACAGATAATTATAGGCCATGTGTATTTAGTCCTGTCAATTACCTGGTGATGTGAGGGGCTGGGGAACCTCCATCATGACGTCCTTGTACAGATCTTTGTGTCCCTCTAAATACTCCCACTCCTCCATGGAGAAATAGACAGCGACATCCTGACACCTTATAGGAACCTGACATATACAATGATACCGTCATCCCCCAATCCCTTCATAGCGTTACTGTATAATGTCCCAGCATTCCCAGCAGTGTCACCTCTACAGTCAGCAGCTCAACCATCTTGTAGATGAGTTCTAGGATCTTCTGGTCATTGATCTCCTCATGTATCAGGGGGTGAGGTGGAGGCCTCGTGACTGGGCTCTGGGGTCTTCCCCATCCCTCAGACACAGGGTCCTGACAGCGCTCACTAGAGGTCTTCTTCACTACTGTGTAATCCTGGTTATGGAGAGACACAGTAATAAATCTCACTACAGACATTTCCAGAGTCCTCACCTCTCCAGTTCTGTCCATCTGTTATTCCCATAGATAAGAATGATGTAATGTGACGTCATCAGAATCTCTCACCTCTCCAGTAAGCCGGAAGAGGATCTCTAGGGTGAGGTGTAATATCCTCTCCGCCATCTTGTCTCTGTCCAGATCCATCTTTGATGGGTAAATCAGGAAAATTCTCTTCTATAGAAGATCTTCACTGAGAGGATCCGATATTGTAGAGACCTGAATGAGAAGATGAGCCGATGTAACATCATAAAATCCTGTGTAATAATACAATTACTGGAGATAATAAGGGAAACAAATGAGGAGATTTATTATTTTACAGTATTTAGTTTTCTCCTTTACATCTACTAATAAAACCTATATATTTAGGCCACAGACAACAAGCAGTTTCTTCCTCGGAGTCGGCAGCTGAATACGTTCCTCATAGACTCATCTTCCATAAAGCTAATTCTCCTCTCATTTACCGACACTGGAATCGGCATTAGTAATACTGCAGGAGATATTCATTACACGTGACAGGAGAAATAACTACTTCATGATGAGGACGACATCTTCATCTTCTACTACGGCTCTAGAGACATATTAGTCCAGAGTCGTCACTGACTCCATCACCACCGGCGTCTATATGAATGTTTCCCGTCTTCCCCGCACTGTAATCTTCTATCACGTTAGATCTCAGCTCTGATTCACACACAGAAGTTTGAGGCTTTTATAAAAGCTTGTAAGAACAACAAGAGAGGAGAAATATGAGGTCAATGTCTCCATGTAAAATGTTTCTTTTTTAGCATTTTCGCTTCGGCTTCGTTATATTATATGAAAAACAGAAAAAAAATTTAATAAAATTGGGGATGGTGGTATTGGGGGAACATTATACTGTCGAGGCCCCGTACTATGAGCGTAATCCAGGTTTCCTTCGTTCCCATCTTTCTTATTTGTCTCGTATCTATCAGTGCAAAAGGAACATAACCATGATTCTTATAAAGTGACAACAAAAGCCCCAAAAGAGTCTGAAGTCAGGGCTGGGGTCCACTCACCATTGGGGACACCGGCGTACTAAGGGGGCCCGGTGCCTGTGCTTGTGAGTGGCCCCACACCCCGCTTGCTCAGGGCCCCAGTCCTAGCAATATTTACCTCTCCCTTTTCGTCATCTGCAATGAACAGTCACAGCGCAGAGAGCCGGTACACGGCGACACTGACGAGTCCGGACCTGCGGCCACCAAGGAGAAGGGAGGATCTCATTAATTTTTTTTTTAATGTTTGGAGCAATATATCAGCCAATTACACTGTATGGAGGACAATACTGTCTGCTTTCTGAGCTATTAATATCTCTCCCGTAATGTAAGAAGTGAAATCTTTGGCATTTTACTGTACAGATATTTCTCTGCTGTATCTCTGCATCATATATTATGGTATGTGTTAAAGGGGCCCCTGAAACTCGTTCACCAGGGCCACGAAACCTGCTGCCAGCCCTGAACTGAAGAGGTTAAGATTCCCTCCCCTCCCCCGCAGTAATGGGGACTCTTGAGCACCTACCTCCACAAAGAGAATAATGGAGACTCCAGCACCTACCTCCACCCACAGAGCCGCACTCCACATAGAGAATAATGGAGCCTCCAGCACCGACCTCCACCCGCAGAGCCGCACTCCACATAGAGAATAATGGAGCCTCCAGCACCTACCTCCACCCGCAGAGCCGCACTCCACATAGAGAATAATGGAGCCTCCACCACCTACCTCCACCCGCAGAGCCGCACTCCACATAGAGAATAATGGAGCCTCCAGCACCGACCTCCACCCGCAGAGCCGCACTCCACATAGAGAATAATGGAGCCTCCAGCACCGACCTCCACCTGCAGAGCCACACTCCACATAGAGAATAATGGAGCCTCCAGCACCTACCTCCACCCGCACTCCACATAGAGAATAATGGAGCCTCCAGCACCGACCTCCACACGCAGAGCAGCACTCCACAGAGAATAATGGAGCCTCCAGCACCGACCTCCACCCGCAGAGCCACACTCCATATAGAGAATAATGGAGCCTCCAGCACCTACCTCCACCCGCAGAGACGCACTCCACATAGAGAATAATGGAGCCTCCAGCACCGACCTCCACCTGCAGAGCCACACTCCACAGAGAATAATGGAGCCTCCAGCACCTACCTCCACCCGCACTCCACATAGAGAATAATGGAGCCTCCAGCACCGACCTCCACACGCAGAGCAGCACTCCACAGAGAATAATGGAGCCTCCAGCACCGACCTCCACCCGCAGAGCCACACTCCACATAGAGAATAATGGAGCCTCCAGCACCTACCTCCACCCGCAGAGCCGCACTCCACATAGAGAATAATGGAGCCTCCAGCACCGACCTCCACCCGCAGAGCCGCACTCCACATAGAGAATAATGGAATCTCCAGCACCGACCTCCACCCGCAGAGCCGCACTCCACATAGAGAATAATGGAGCCTCCAGCACCTACCTGCACCCGCAGAGCCGCACTCCACATAGAGAATAATGGAGCCTCCAGCACCTACCTCCACCCGCAGAGCCACACTCCACATAGAGAATAATGGAGCCTCCAGCACCGACCTCCACCCGCAGAGCCGCACTCCACATAGAGAATAATGGAGCCTCCAGCACCTACCTGCACCCGCAGAGCCGCACTCCACATAGAGAATAATGGAGCCTCCAGCACCTACCTCCACCCGCAGAGCCGCACTCCACATATAGAATAATGGAGCCTCCAGCACCTACCTCCACCTGCAGAGCCACACTCCACATAGAGAATAATGGAGCCTCCAGCACCGACCTCCACCCACAGAGCCGCACTCCACATAGAGAATAATGGAGCCTCCAGCATCGACCTCCACCCGCAGAGCCGAACTCCACATAGAGAATAATGGAGCCTCCAGCACCTACCTCCACCCGCAGAGCCACACTCCACATAGAGAATAATGGAGCCTCCAGCACCGACCTCCACCCGCAAAGCCGCACTCCACATAGAGTATAATGGAGCCTCCAGCACCTACCTCCACCCGCAGAGCCACACTCTACATAGAGAATAATGGAGCCTCCAGCACCTACCTCCACCCGCAGAGCCACACTCCACATAGAGAATAATGGAGCCTCCAGCACCGACCTCCACCCGCAAAGCCGCACTCCACATAGAGTATAATGGAGCCTCCAGCACCTACCTCCACCCGCAGAGCCACGCTCTACATAGAGAATAATGGAGCCTCCAGCACCTACCTCCACCCGCAGAGCCGCACTCCACATAGAGAATAATGGAGCCTCCAGCACCGACCTCCTCCCGCAGAGCCGCACTCCACATAGAGAATAATGGAGCCTCCAGCACCGACCTCCACCCGCAGAGCCGCACTCCACATAGAGAGTAATGGAGCCTCCAGCACCTACCTCCGCCCGCAGAGCCACACTCCACATAGAGAATAATGGAGCCTCCAGCACCTACCTCCACCCGCAGAGCAGCACTCCACATAGAGAATAATGGAGCCTCCAGCACCTACCTCCACCCGCAGAGCCACACTCCACATAGAGAATAATGGAGCCTCCAGCACCTACCTCCACCCGCAGAGCCGGACTCCACATAGAGAATAATGGAGCCTCCAGCACCTACCTCCACCCGCAGAGCCACACTCCACATAGAGAATAATGGAGCCTCCAGCACTGACCTCCACCCGCAGAGCAGCACTCCACATAGAGAATAATGGAGCCTCCAGCACCGACCTCCACCCGCAGAGCCGCACTCCACATAGAGAATAATGGAGCCTCCAGCACCGACCTCCACCCGCAGAGCCACACTCCACATAGAGAATAATGGAGCTTCCAGCACCTACCTCCACCTGCAGAGCTGCACTCCACATATATGGCTGCTCTGTGCGCACAGGACCTGTGATGAGGTCACAGAGGGGAGGAGTCAGGGGTCACATGATCAGGGGCCTCAGTGGATGCAGGACTCTGCTGTGCTGGTTGTCATGGTGCTGGATGAGGGGAAGTTTATGTGTGGGGTCAGGAGGGGTTTGTACCGTGTGGATGTAGCAGAGCCGTGTGTGTACGAAGTGTACGGAGCGGAGTCGTGTGTGTATGTAGCTGTGTTTGTGTGGACCCTTTGTGTACACTATACCCCAAGCTTTGCTCACAGACCCTTCTGATACAGTGGACCCAGACATACATGGAGACTAATTTTCAAACAGTCTTGTTTACTGATGAGTGTTGAGCAATCCTGGATGGTCCAGATGGATGGAGTAGTGTATGATTGGTGGATGGCCACCATGTCCCAACAAGGCTGCGACGTAATCAAGGAGGTGGAGGAGTCATGTTTTGGGCTGGAATCATGGGGAAACAGCTGGTAGGGCCCTTTAAGGTTCCTGAAGGTGTGAAAATGACCTCTGCAAAGTATATAGAGTTTCTGACTGACAACTTTCTTCCATGGTATAAAAAGCTGAAAGTGCCTTCAGGAGCAAAATCATCTTCATGCATGACAATGCACCATCTCATGCTGCAAAGAATACCTCTGAGTCATTACCTGCTATGGTCATAAAAGGAGATAAACTCAAGGTGTGGCCACCATCTTCCCTGACCTCAACCCTATAGAGAACCTTTGGAGTATCATCAAGCAAAAGATCTATGAGGGTGGGAGGCAGTTCACATCAAAACAGCAGCTCTGGAAGGCTATTCTGATTTCATGCAAAGAAATACAAGCAGAAACTCTGCAAAAACACAAGTTCAATGGATGCAAGAATTGTGAAGGTGATATCAAAGAAGGGTTACTATGTTAACATGTAACTTGGCCTGTTAGGATGTTTTGGAGTTAAGTAGCTTTTTTGTTCAGTGAATGTGACCTCCTAATGCTGCAAATTCCACAAATGAGCATTTTCAGTTTTTAAAACAGATCAAATGTTTAGAAATTCTACTGTGCCTAATAATTTGGAACAGTGCATTTTGAGTTTTTTTCCATTTTGGAGATTATACTGTTATCATCGGGAGGTTTCTTCAATAAAATTCAATGTATACTCTAACGGATGATGACTTTTATTAGACTGACTATCATTTGCACCGACCACTTAGGAAAATCAGAGAAAAATATCATAATTTGGAACATGGTGTAAGCTGTGTATTTTTGTAATTATTTGTATGTATACATGATTGATTACCACTTCTGTCTCTGTATAAGCAATCCCCTTTACGACATCGGTTGTAAATGTACACTGATGTCGGACTCCCTCCCTTTGATGTGGGCTCCAGCGCTGAGCCCACATCTTTTCCGGCACATGATGAGCCAGAAATCCCACCCATCGATGACCCGGTCATGTGATTGTGTGTCACCGATGGGTTGGCATGACAACTAGAGGTCTCCAGTAGACCTCTATGGTTGTCACTGCCGGATCTTATGAGTGCTGCCCGGTGGTTGGCTCTCATTATTATTACACATTTATATAGCGCCATTTATTCCATGGCGCTTTACATATGAAAAGGGAAAATATAGACAGGTACAATAAACGTGTGCTAGACAAGGGACACACAAGTACAGAAGGAGAGAGGACCCTGCCCGCGAGGGCTCACAGTCTACAGGGATGGGTGAGGATACACTAGGAGAGGGTAGAGCTGGTCGTGCGGCGGTTCAGTAGACTGAGGATCATTGCAGGTTGTAGGCTTGTCGGAACAGGTGGGTCTTCAGGTTCTTCTTGAAGGTTTCCGTTGTTGGTGAAAGTCTGATGTTTTGCGGCAGGGAGTTCCAGAGTATGGGGAAGCCCGGGAGAAGTCTTGTATGCGGTTGTGGGAAAAAGAGATGAGGGGGGAGTCGAGAAGGAGAGCTTGAGAGGATCGAAGGTTGCGTGTGGGTAGGTAGCGGGAGACCATGTCACAGATGTATGGAGGAGAAAGGTTGTGGATGGCTTTGTATGTCATGGTTAGGGTTTTGATCTGAAGCCTCTGGGCAATAGGAAGCCAGTGATGGGCCTGGCACAGGGGGAGGGCTGGGAAATAGCGGGGAGACAGGTGGATTAGTCGGGCAGCAGAGTGTAGGATGGACTGGAGTGGCGCCAGAGTGCTAGAGGGGAGGCCAGAGAGTAGGAGGTTGCAGTAGTCAAGGCGGGAGATAAGGGCGTGCATTAGTGTTTTTGTGGTTTCATGGTTGAGGAATGAGCGGATCGGGAAATATTTTTGATTTTGAGGCGGCAGGAGGTGGCGAGGGCTTGGATATGTGGTTTGAAAGAGAGGGCAGAGTCGAGGATCACCCCAAGGCACCGAGCATGCGGGACTGGGGAAAGCGAGCAGCCATTGACATTGATGGATAGGTCTGGTGGAGGGGAAGAATGAGGTAGGGGAAAGATGATGAATTCTGTTTTGTCCATGTTCAGTTTGAGAAAGAGAGCAGAAAAGAAGGCTGAGATAGCAGACAGACACTGTGGGATTTTGGTCAGTAGGGATGTGAGGTCAGGTCCAGATAGGTAGCAAGTGAGCAATTCTGCTACATACAGGAGATCTGATCATCGCCTCTATGTAGCAGAGCCGATCGGGTTACGGCAACTTCTAGTCACCCATGGAGACTATTGAAGCATACCTGTGGAGACATGGGGTCAGCAGGCACCCTGGTTCACTAGCTGAAACCGCATGAACCAGGGATCGTCTCCTTTTAACGTGGGCAAAACGCTACTCAGATAACACAGGGTGAGGGTAAAACAGTGTGGCAATGCTTTATTGAACCTCAAAACAGTCAGATAACACATAGAACAGTGTCAGCAAATACCCAAGATGGTGCACATTACAGAGTCTCACCCTTCCGCTGATTCGCTGGGATATCAGCTGTTACTTCAGAGCTCCCAGGGTCACTACTCCACCTGTGGCAATAACGATAAGCATAGGAAGATGACAGTCCATTCAGCCAATACAAGGCACAAGGTCAGTTGATCTGAGGATCACAATCTGGCTTCTCCAAACACATCCATGGTTCAGCGATGGTCAATGGAGCAGATCTGTATTCTTCCAACCGAGGCTGAAAACCCTTAGGTTGTTTCCTATAGAATGATAGATCCATGTCCCTCATGATGGTGACATGATGTAAAATTGCTGCTGTCCTGTCTCTGGTCCTTTGGATGTTTGAATTTCTTGGCAGAATCTCTCTGGCTGTTTCTCTCTCTCAGTCTCTTTATACAGAGGCATGTAACATATTTTTAGACTTAACAAGTGTACTACATTCAGTATTTACATAAAGGGTAAGAATGGAGATGAGATTAAGTAGCATTACTTGATTTAAACTATTTGCACAGTTAAGGGCCCGTCTCACACAACGATCTCGCTAGCGAGATCGCTGCTGAGTCACTAGTTTTGTGACGCAGCAGCGATCTCCCAGCGATATCGCTGTGTGTGACATTCAGCGACGATCAGCCCCCCTGCTGGGTATCGCTGATCGTCGCAGAAATGTCAGGACATTTTTTTGATCGCTGGTCTCCCGCTGACAGGCACGCATCGCTGCGTGTGGCAGGCGGGAGACCAGCGATCCGCTGGTAACCAAGGTACACAGCGGGTTTCCAGGCGCGGGGCTGTGCCTAGAAACCCGCTGTGTACCTTGGATACCAGCGCCCTGATGCAGGGTGCTGGTAACCAAGGTACACAGCGGGTTTCCAGGCGCGGGGCTGTGCCTAGAAACCCGCTGTGTACCTTGGATACCAGCGCCCTGATGCAGGGAGCTGGTAACCAAGGTACACAGCGGGTTTCCAGGCACCGCGCAGCGCCTGGAAACCCGATGTGTACCTTGGTTACCAGCTCCCTGCATCAGGGCGCTGGTATCCAACGTACACTGTGGGTAACTAAGCGATGTTACCCGCAGTGTCGCTGCGCTGATCGCTGCCCTGAGCTGCCTGTTTGGCAGCTGTGGCGCTTCCCACGGCTGTGGGGCGTCGGGACATGGCATAGCTTGCCTAGCTAGCCAATGCTCCCACGCCGCCAGTCCACGACGACGTGAGGCATGGGTCCCAGATGGTAAGAGAATGTGGACCCACTGGACCACGGAGGGAGACCCGGGCCTGCCCGGACTAGGGAAGGGCAGCGACCGGGATCCGTGGCAGCTGAGCATGTGGGCAAGGTGGCGACCTGCAGGACTAGACAACACCGCACAACTTCAGGTAAGAAGAAACATAAAGTTTACTTAAAGAAACAAAGTACATAAACAGAACATAAGACCGGGCTCCCGATTCCGCACATCAGAGAAGGGTACACAACTCAGGATCACAGACGAGTGCTGGAGGACATCACGGGTAGATGCAGTCCAGGGTTATCTGGCACAGGCATACTTGGACGGCCTCTCTCTCAGGCCTTAGGCGTAGCACAGGCTCAGCAGGAGAACATCAGACACCGACCTCAGACAGACTTCAGACGATGGCGGGGTCATCACGGGTTGATGAAGTCCAGGATCATCTGGCACGGGCATACTAGTATGGCCTCACTCTCAGGCCTCGGGCGTAGCACAGGCTCAGCAGGAGAACATCAGACACCGGCCCAGGACGAACGTCAGACGATGGCGGGGTCATCACGGGTTGATGAAGTCCAGGGTCATCTGGCACGGGCATACTAGGACGGCCTCTCTCTCAGGCCTCAGGCGTAGCACAGGCTCAGCAGGAGAACATCAGACACCGACCCAGGACAGACGTCATCACAGGGTAGACCAAGGAGGAACCGGCAGGACAGGCAGGTTGTCACGGCAAGTGACCAAGGCAGTCTCTGGGACAGGCAGGTTGTCACGGCAAGTGACCAGGCAGTCTCTGGGACAGGCAGGTTGTCACGGCTAGTGACCAGGGCAGTCTCCGGGACAGGCAGGTTGTCACGGCTAGTGACCAGGGCAGTCTCCGGGACAGGCAGGTTGTCACGGCTAGTGACCAGGGCAGTCTCTGGGACAGGCAGGTTGTCACGGCTAGTGACCAGGGCAGTCTCTGGGACAGGCAGGTTGTCACGGCTAGTGACCAGGGCAGTCTCTGGGACAGGCAGGTTGTCACGGCTAGTGACCAGGGCAGTCTCTGGGACAGGCAGGTTGTCACGGCTAGTGACCAGGGCAGTCTCTGGGACAGGCAGGTTGTCACGGCTAGTGACCAGGGCAGTCTCTAGACAGGCAGGTATATACGACCTGATATGGTGGAGCCTCCAGGTAGGCTGCAGTCGGATGGCAAATGATCGCTCCCAGGTGAGAAGGCAAGAGCCGGGATCTCTGCAGATGATGTCCGAACTTCCGGATGGAGCTGCAGTCGGATGGCAGATGATCGCTCCTAGGTGAGCAGGCAAGAGCCGGGGATCTCTGCAGATGACGTCCGAGCCTCTGGATGGAACTGCAGACGGATGGCAGACAGGCAACAGGCAGGCAACTGGAATCAGGAGCTGATGGCTGAAACAGAGTTAGACTGCACAGGAACAACCGGGACACAGATTGGATCTCAGGGAGTCAGGAACACAGACAGGAACATGGATTGGATCTCAGGGAGTCAGGAACACGGACAAGAACATCAGGAACACGGATTGGGTCTCAGGGAGTCAGGAACACGGACAAGAACATCAGGAACACGGATTGGGTCTCAGGGAGTCAGGAACACGGACAGGAACATGGATTGAATCACAGGAACACGGACTGGAACACAGGCCTCGGACTCCGGACATCTGGCACCGATCAGCAGGCTCCGGACATCTGGCAATGATCGGCAGGATCCGGACATCAGGCAGGAAGGATAGGATCCGGACATCTGGAAGTGGTCGTCGGACATCGGACATCAGGCCATGGTCATCAGGCATAGGATTCGGACATCTGGCAGCGACCTGAAAAGGAACCCCAGCGGTCTGGTGCAAGCCCCGCCAGGCTCAACGGGAGCTGGCCGGGGATTGCACAGAGGCTGAGCACAGAGTAACAGAAACTCAGCACACACCGGACTCCTTCTTCCAAGATGAACTCAGGTTATATAGCAAGGATTCACAGTCACTGGCACAGGGTTCTGGACACAGCAGGATTTCAGGAACATAACACAAAGGACACAGTTCAGACAGTCAGGTACAGGATGCAATCCAAGATCAGGGGTTCAGGTAATTAGACACAGCAGGAACAGGCCTGGATATACAGCCTCCAGGAACGGCGATCTGGTAATCAGCCCCCAGCATAGGCGGAAACACAAGACACAATTCAGACATTCAGGTACCGGGTTTGATCCAGGATCAGGGAACAAGACACATCAGGACACAGGGAATCAGCTCTCCAGAGCTGATCAAATTCAGAGCAGGAGCTGAACACACAACCACATACGGCTAGGTTCAGGGATTCAGTGTGGATTCAATGTGAAGCTCTGGCAACGCCCACTAGGGCTGGGGAACTTTATATATGAGCTGCTTCACAGCGATAGGCTGGAGCAGTAATTCTAGTAAACACCCAATCCACATAAAAGCAGGACAGGTGTGGGCCGCGCCCCCTATGCAGAGCCAGACAGCACAACACAGAGGGAACCCAACAATGGCTGCTGCCAACCACGCAGTAAGTCATGCACCACTGCAGAGGACTTTGCAAGCTACGGACGGCTTTCACAGCAAGTCAGGAACCGCACATGCGGGCGGTCATGCAAAGCAGCGGAGCCACTCACGCAAGTACGGGTACGCAGCAGAGCCGGGAACTGAGCAGCATCCATATAGGTAACAGACAACAGTATCCCAGCTGGTTAGGGGAAAGGAGCAAAAGGGTTAATGCAAAAAACATGCAGAGTAACGCTGGAAAACAAAGTACAGACAATACCAGCGTTACAGCAGCTCAGCAGCGATCATGTAGCGATACACCAGCGATCCTGACAAGTGCATATCGTGAGACCCAGGCTATGTGAGACCCCCCCCCCCCCGGATTTTCTCCGGGGTCTCCGCTGCCGGGGGTAGCCTCCAGAGAACATGAATCGGGTTGGTTTTTACCGACCCCAATGTTGAGATCGCCGTTATTAACCCTATAACGGCGATCGCAAAAAAAAATAAAAAAATGATGTGCCATATAATTTCTCTCTCCTCTGATGTGATCAGACATCAGAGGAGAGAGAAAAAGGGTCCCCAATCCCCCCTTGTGGCCCCCAATCCCCCCCTTCTGGCCCCAGGGCCCTCCGGTGTCCCCCGGTGCCGCCGCCATGCTGCAATGGGGAGAAAATGGCGGGCGCATGCTCAGTGCGCCCAACGCGATGTGCTGGGGGGGCTTGGCCAATTTTCTCTGGGGTCTCGGCTGCCGGGGGTAGCCGAGACCCCAGAGAACATGATCCGGGTCGGTATTTACCGACCCCGGTGTCGCAATCGCCCATATACTGAGTATAACGGCGACCGCAAAAAAAAATAAATTGATTTCTCTCCCCTCTGATGTGATCGCACATCAGAGGGGTGAGAATTATGGTCCCCAGTACCCCCCATCCACCCCCCTGTACCTCCAGGTGTCCCCCGGCAGGTCCTGCAGCTCCGTCCTCTTCATGCTGAAAAAAAAAATGGCGGGCGCATGCGCAGTGCGCCCGCCAAATCTGCCTTGCGGCAGATTAAAAAAAAAAGAATGAATGAAAGTACATTTTGATCACTGTGATAAACTATCACAGTGATCAAAATAAAAAAAAAAAAACAGTACATAAACCCTTATCTTTATCACCCCGTTAGTTAGGGACATATAATAAAATATAGAAATTATATTTATTTTCATTTTTCCGTTAGGGCTAGGGTGATAATTAGGGTTATAATTAGGGTTAGGATTAGGGCTAGGCTGGGTTCATACTGCGTTATGGCAGTCCGTTAGACGGAGTGCGTTACACCGCGGTGTAACGCAGTCCGTTAACGCTGCCACTCACCCCCATTTGAGGGCGCATCGCGTAAAGCGGCATGCATTCGCGATGTGTCGTCATTCAGTGACGGAGCCTCGGACGCAGCCTGCAGTGTCTGGGCTCCGTCACCGCTAGCGCAGATGAATTATCTGCTGATTCCTCTGCGCTAGCGGGTATAGCATAACGCGATCGCGTTATGCTATACCGTTACCAGCCCGTCAACGCTATGTGTTGAACGGGCTGGTAAAACGCAAAATGAACCTAGCCTTAGGGTTATAATTAGGGTTAGGGTTGGAATTAGGGTTACAATTAGGGTTGGAATTAAGGTTGGGATTTAGGTTAGGATTAGGGTTATGTTGGGGTTAGGGTTGGAGCTAGAATTGAGGGGTTTCCACTATTTAGGCACATCAGGGGGTCTCCAAACACGACATGGCGTTCAAAAGGTCAAATGGCGCTCCCTCCCTTCCGAGCCCTGCCGTGCGCCCAAACAGTGGTTTACCCCAACATATGGGGTATCAGCGTACTCAGGACAAATTTCACAAAAACTTTTGGGGTCTTGTTGCCCTTGGGAAAATAAAAATTGGGGTGAAAAGATAGCTTTTGTGGAAAAAATATGATTTTTTATTTTCACAGCTCTGCGTTTATAAATTTCTGTGACGCACTTGGGGTTCAAAGTGCTCACCACACATCTAGATAAGCTCATTGGGGGGTCTACTTTTAAAAATGGTGTCAATTGCAGGGGGTTTCTACTGTTTAGGCACATCAAGGGCTCTGCAAACACATGACGCCTGCAGAACATTCCATCGAAGTCTGCATTACAAAATGGCGCTCCTTCCCTTCCAAGCTCTCCCATGCAGCCACATATGGAATATCAGCGTACTCAGGAAAAATTGCACAACAACTTTTGTGGTCCAATTTCTCCTGTTACCCTTGAGAAAAAAAAAAAATAGCGGGCTAAAGAATAAATTTTTGAGGAAAAAAATGTTTTTTTATTTTCACGGCTCTACGTTATAAACTTCTGTGAAGCACTTGGGAGTTCAAAGTGCTCACCACACATCTAGATAAGTTCCTTAAGGGGTCTAGTTTCCAAAATGGTGTCATTTGTGGGGGGTTCCACTGTTTAGGCATATCAGGGCTCTCCAAACGCGACATTGCGTCCAATTTCAATTCCAGACAATTTTGGTTTGAAAAAGTCAAATGGCGCTCCTTCCGTTCCAAGCCCTGCACCCAAACAGTGGTCCCCCCCACATATGGGGTATCAGCGTACTCAGGAAAAATCGGACAACAACTTTTGCGGTCTAATTTCTCCAGTTACCCTTGGGAAAATAAAAAATTGGGGTCTAAACGATCAGGTTTGTGGAAAAAATATGATTTTTTATTTTCACGCCCAGGCTTTATAAACTTCTGTGAAGCACTTGGGGGTTCAAAGTGCTCACTACACATCTACATAAGTTCCTTAGGGGGTCTAGTTTCCAAAATGGGGTCACTTTGGGGGGTTTCCACTGTTTAGACACATCAGGGCCTCTACAAACGCGACATGGCATCCAGCCAATTCTGCTTTGAAAAAGTCAAACGGCGCTCCTTTCCTCGTGACTTCTGCCGTGCGCCCAAAAAGTGGTTTACCCCCACATATGGGGTATCTGCGTATTCAGGAGAAATTGCACAACAAATTTTGTGGTTCATTTTTTCTTTTAACACTTGTGAAAATAAAAAAAATTGGTTCCGAAGTAAAGTTTTTGCAAAAAAGTTAAATGTCAATTTTCTCCTTCCACTTGCTTCAGTTCCTGTGAAGCACGTAAAGGGTTAATAAACTTCTTAAATGTGGTTTTGAGCACCTTGAGGCGTGCAGTTTTTAGAATAGTGTCATTTTTGGGTATTTTCTATCATATAGACCCCTCAAAGTGACTTCAAATGTGATGTGGTCCCTAAAAAAAAAAATGGTGTTGTAAAAATGAGAAATTGCTGGTCAACTTTTAACCCTTATAACTTTGTAACAAAAAAAAAATTTTGTTCCCAAAATTGTGCTGATGTAACGTAGACATGTGGGAAATGTTATTTATTAAGAAATTTGTGTGACATATCTCTCTGATTTAAGGACATAAAAATTGAAAGTTTGAAAATTGCTAAATTTTCAAAATGTTTGCCATATTTCCGTTTTTTTCATAAATAAAAGCAAGTCATATAAAAATTTTTTTACCACTAACGTGAAGTACAATATGTCACGAAAAAACAATCTCAGAATCAGCTGGATTAATTAAAGCGTTCCAGAGTTATAACCTCAAAAAGTGACAGTGGTCAGAATTGTAAAAATTGGCCCGGTCATTAAGCTGCAAAATGGCTGTCACTAAGGGGTTAAATTTGAAAGCCAACATACAGATATTAGTTATTCTTCGTTTGCTAAACATAGCCATCTGGTTAATTAAGATACAATGCTGCATTTCTTAATGCCAAAAGTAAAAAAAAAAAATGTTTTTAAAAATATTAAACATTTTTTTAAAAAATATAAAAGTTCAAATCATCCCCTTTCGCCCCATTCAAAATAAAACAATAAATAAAAAAAAGAAACATACACATATTTGGTATCTCCGCATTCAGAATCGCCCAATCTATCAATATAAATAAAGAATTCACCTGATCGCTAAACGGCGTAATGAGAAAAACCAAGTCAACACCAGAATTACGTTTTTTTGGGCGCCACAACGTTGCAAAAAAATGCAATAATGGACAATCAAAAGATCACATCTGCACCAAAATGGTATCATAAAAAACATCAGCTCAGTGCACATAAAATAAGTCCTCACGCAACCCGAGATCATGAAAAATAGAGAATCAATGGGTATCGGAAAATGGTGCAATTCTTTTATACTTTACCTAATAAAGATGAGTTATTTTTACTGATAAATGTTTGTTTTGGGTCGTTTATTTTCTGTTGGTATTTGGTTCTTCTATAAAACTCCCATATAATATTCCATCCTTGAACGCACGCCGCGCGCTTCATGTTTTTATACAATCTGTCAAGAATATATACAGGTTCTCCCCATCGGAGTCATTTTTGATGGTCAACAAAATACGATTTTCCTGTAATTCATTTCTCACTCTAGGTATGATAATGACTTCTCGCTCTATGGGATTTTTGATGTTTAAAAAGGTTGTCCACTAGTTGGACAATCTCTTCTCATTCCTCATGTTTGGTCCTGTTAAAATAAAAAAATACTTATACAAACCTCCCATTCTGGCACCATTTCAGCGGTGTTGGCACTTGCATTTTTGGGGCTCTTTTGAGGTTATGTAATGTCATGTGAGCCCTCTGCCCAATCAGCGCTGGTGTCCATGGGCGTACACAGGATCAAAACTAGGGGGGGGCAAGCCATGGTCGTTCAGGGCTCAGCTCCTGAGCACGCTTCATACACGTTTCTGTGGATGATGTACATACCAAGGTGCAAGAAGGGGTTTAACTATTGCCTCATGTGATACAATTATGCTACAAGTTCAGACTGGGGTACTGACTCATGATGCTGGCTGGTAAAGGACGGGTAGTACACCTGAAAGGCATGTAGAAAGCTGTAGGACATACAGATTTTGCATCCGTTGAACCTGGTTACTGATTCCTAAGAGGTTGTTATCCCTTAATATTTTACGTTGTTTCCGTCATAGGGTCAGACCATGTGACTGCTATGGTGCTCATGAGTCAGGGGAGCCCTGTAACCGGCAACCCATCCAACCCCTGGCATCAAACTTTCAACTGTATCTGTATATACATCACCAGCCTAGCACATGTATATACATCACCATCCCCAGCCCAGCACCTGTATGCGTCACCAGCCCCAACCAAGCACCTGTATATACATCACCATCACCTGTATACGTCACCAGCCCCTGTATACGTCACCAGCCCAGCACCTGTATAGGTCACCAGCCCACCCCAGCCCACCACTTGTATATGTCACCAGCCCCAGCCCAGCACCTGTGTATACATCAGCCCCATTGTATTACAAGTGCTGGCCGCTGGGGCTGATGTATTTTACTTTAAACATCTTTCTGGCATGGGATTATTATTATTATACACTCTGGCTAATTCACCCAGTCACAGAGTCTCTGGGCCAGAGAGACCAGCGTTACTGATGTGTTGATACGCCTAACACCCCAACGATTGCAGTAGGCAGGCCGCAGGCGCCAGGCACGCATGGGTAGGGAGTGTGTCCTGCCTGAACTCCCTGATGCTTGATACATTGAGGCTGCAGCCTCAATGTAACTGCTGCAGGCGTGCAGCCAGGGGCTGGAGAGAAGAGCGCGCTCACTCCGCCCACAAAAGAACGTCTTGACGTTATATGTCAGGATGTTCTTAATCCATATGTGCTTCGCAAGCACCACCGACTGTTGCTTGCGCGGGCACCTTTTAAAGGTCCGGCGGAGGAAAAACGGGCCTGTGGCCGCATCAGCGGGCAAGCGGACAGAAGAGCGGGTGCCAAACATGAAGAATGAGTTCACTGAGAAAAAAAAATATACACTGCTCAAAAAAATAAAGGGAAAACTTAAACAACAGAATATAACTCCAAGTAAATCAAAGTTCTGTGAAATCAAACTGTCCACTTAGGAAGCAACACTGATTGACAATCAATTTCACATGCTGTTGTGCAAATGAAATAGTCAACAGATGGAAATTATTGGCAATTATCAAGACACACTCAATAAAGGAGTGGTTCTGTAGGTGGGGACCACAGACCACATCTCAGTACCAATGCTTTTTGGCTGATGTTTTGGTCACTTTTGAAAGTTGGTTGTGCTTTCACACTTGTGGTAGCATGAGACGGACTCTACAACCCACACAAGTGGCTCAGGTAGTGCAGCTCATCTAGGATGGCACATCAATGTGAGCTGTGTCAAGGTTTGCTGTGTTTGCCAGCGTAGTGTCCAGAGGCTGGAGACGCTACCAGGAGACAGGCCAGTACACTAAGATGTGGAGGGGGCCGTAGGAGGGCAACAACCCAGCACTGTGCAGGACGCTTGGCATTTGCCACAGAACACCAGGATTGGAGAATTCGCCACTGGCACCCTGTGCTCTTCACAGATGAAAGCAGGTTCACACTGAGGACATGTGACAGATGTGACAGAGTCTGGAGATGCTGTGGAGAGCGATCTGCTGCCTGCAACATCCTTCAGCATGACCGGTTTTGGCAGTGGGTCAATAATTGTGTGGGATTTCTTTGGAGGGCCGCACAGCCCTCCATGTGCTCGCCAGAGGTAGCCTGACTGCCATTAGGTACCGAGATGAGATCCTCAGACCCCTTGTGAGACCATATTGCTGGTGTGGTTGGCCCTTGGTTCCTCCTAATGCAGGACAATGCCTGACCTCATGTGGCTGGAGTGTGTCAGCAGTTCCTGCAAGATGAAGACACAGAAGCTATGGACTGGCTTGTCCGTTCCCGGACCTGAATCCGATTGAGCACATCTGGGACATCATGTCTCGCTCCATCCACCAACGTCACGTTGCACCAGACTGTCCAGGAGTTGGCAGATGCTTTAGTCCAGGTCTGGGAGGAAATCCCTTAGGAGACCATCCGCCGCCTCATCAGCATGCCCATGCATTGTAGGGTGGTCATACACACACGTTGAGGCCACACACACTACTGAGCATCAATTTGACTTGTTTTAAGGACATTACATTCCACTTTAATTTTGTAACCAAAAAGAAAAAAATCCAGTGTGGAATGGAAAGGTAAAAAGTGTATTTTATTCACTAGTTACTTTAAAAAGGGAAAAACATTTTCCATGAAATTATTCATGCAGATACAGCTCCATGTAGATCAAGTGAGACAGATCAACGCGTTTCGACGTTAGTCTTTGAGCAGTGAATATGTAAATACTTATGTCCCAAAATAATGAGAAAGGTATTCAAGGAGTGATACAATTTCTCTGGTTAGCCAATAAAGGTATTTGCAAGTTTTCAGGGCTCAGGCGGCCCCTTCATCAGGCTACATTACAAGTGAATTACTGAGAAGAGATGGCAACATTTCAATAGGAATTACAACAGGACATGAGATATATAGGGTGAGGTGACGTACAGTATACACACTCACTCTCCAAGCCTCTCATTTCTACAGGTTTCACCGTCCTCACCAAAGGCGACTCATCAGGAGACTAATATTGACCTATATTCAAGGGAGACTAGATGAAGAAAACCCTAAAATCATGTTGTTATCTGAAACAGTCAGAAAACTAGCTACATATAGGCAGATCCCAGACTTCAAATTATATACTTTGTAAGTTTATAAGATACTACAGTGTCAGGAATAGATAGTATGTGAAAATACAGTATATCACGCTCACCTTCTGACTAAACTTCAGGGGGTGAATTATGGGTATAATTTTACATTTCTAATTAATAAAGTTTAGTTTTATCAGCAAACATGAGGAATGACAAGAGACAAACATTTAAGAAGATCCAGTTTTGGTTAAAACTATTCCAACATTATGAACATAAAAAAGGCTCCTCCCCTATGTGACATCTCTGATTTTTATTAACAGTTGATTTCCAAGTAAAATATTTCCCATATTCTGAACAGGAAAAAGGCTTCTCCTCTGTGTGAGTTTTCTGGTGACTAACAAGATGTGGTTTATGTGCAAAACATTTCCCACATTCTGAACATATAAAAGGCTTCTCCCCTGTGTGGGTTCTCTGGTGGCTATCAAGAAACGATTTCCGGTTAAAACATTTCCCACATTCTGAACAGGAAAAAGGTTTCTCCCTGTGTGAATTCTCTGGTGTGTATCAAGAAACAATTTCCGGTAAAAACATTTCCCACATTCTGAACAGGAAAAAGGCTTCTCCCCTGTGTGAGCTCTCTGGTGGCTATCAAGATGCACTTTCTGGTTAAAACATTTCCCACATTCTGAACAGGAAAAAGGCTTCTCCCCTGTGTGGGTTCTCTGGTGTCTATCAAGATGCGCTTTCTGGTTATAGCATTTCCCACAGTCTGAACATGAAAAAGGCTTCTCCCCTGTGTGGATTCTCTGGTGCTTAACACAATCTGATTTATTGTTAAAACATTTCCCACATTCTGAACAGGAAAAAGGTTTCGCTCCTGTGTGAATTCTCTGGTGAGCAACAAGATGTGATTTGTGTGCAAAACATTTCCCACATTCTGAACATGAAAAAGGCTTCTCCCCTGTGTGGATTCTCTGGTGCTTAACACAATCTGATTTATTGTTAAAACACTTCCCACATTCTGAACAGGAAAAAGGCTTTTCACCTGTGTGAGTTATTTGGTGTGTAACAAGATTCCCTTTATGATTAAAACATTTCCCACATTCTGAACATGAAAAAGGCTTCTCCCCTGTGTGGGTTCTCTGGTGCTTATCAAGAACCGATTTCCAGTTAAAACATTTCCCACATTCTGAACATGAAAATGACTTCTTTGCTTTAGGAGTTTGTTTTTTAATGCTTATTTTGTGACTTTGATTTTCCTTAGTAGTCTGTAATAAATCAGAAGACAGAACCTGTTTCATAGAATCAGATGACAGATCTTTGCTGTGAATGGATGATGGTATATCTGGAGTAATGGCATTCACTTCAATTGTATCTTGTAGGATCTCAAGATCATCAGATTTAAAAATTAAAGATGTCAGCTGTTCCTCTGATCTCCTGGTACAGTCATCTGCTAAGATAAAGAAAAATTATTATTTTTTAATAAAATATCCTTGAGTTTTATATTTTTGATCATTTCTACTTAAACTGTCCATAAAAATGGCAAGTTATGTAAAAAACTTTAATTATTTACCAAGACAATTACAGTACACAGTCTAATAGAAAACCTTATTGGAAGAACCAGTAGTGCATGGTGTTCAACTGTTTGTTCATTCTGCCTCACAAACATTGAATAAAAAGAAACTAATCAATGTTATGTAGGCTCAGGTCCATCATCTGTCAATGGAAAAAACAGAGGTTCCCACACTATTAGTGGCATAAAGTCTGTTGAAAAGCAACAGGGTTTCTACAGTCATGGCCAAAAGTTTTGAGAATAACACAAATATTAATTTTTACAAAGTCTACTGCTTCACTTTTTCTAATGGCATATACTCCAGAATGTTATAAAGAGTGATCAGCTTAACAGCAATTACTTGCAAAGTCAATATTTGGCTAGAAAATGAACTTTATCCCCCAAAACACATTTCAACATCATTGCAGCCCTGCCTTAAAAGGACCAGCTAACCTCTTTTCAGTGATTGCTCCATTAACACAGGTGTGGGTGTTGATGAGGACATGGCTGGAGATCAATCTGTCTTGATTAAGTAAGAATGAGACCACTGGACACTTTAAAAGGAGGCTGGTGCTTGGCATCATTGTTTCTCTTCTGTTAACCATGGTTATCTCTAAAGAAACACGTGCAGTCATCATTGCAATGCACAAAAATGGCCTAACAGGGAAGAGTATCGCAGCTAGAAAGATTGCACCTCAGTCAACAATCTATCTCATCATCAAGAACTTCAAGGAGAGAGGTTCCATTGTTGCCAAAAAGGCTCCAGGGCGCCCAAGAAAGACCAGCAAGCGCCAGGACCGTCTCTTAAAAGTGTTACAGCTGCGGGATCGGGCTACCAGCAGTGCAGAGCTTGCTCAGGAATGGCAGCAGGCAGGTGTGAGTGCATCTGCACGCACTGTGAGGCGGAGACTCTTGGAGCAAGGCCTGGTCTCAAGGAGGGCAGCAAAGAAGCCACTTCTCTCCAGAAAAAACATCATGGACAGACTGATATTCTGCAAAAGGTACAGGCAGTGGACTGCTGAGGACTGGGGTAAAGTTATTTTCTCTGATGAATCCCCTTTTCGATTGTTTGGGACATCAGGAAAACGCCTCATTCGGGAAGACAAGGTGAGCGCTACCACCAGTCTTGTCTCATGCCAACTGTTAAGCATCCTGAAACCATTCATGTGTGGGGTTGCTTCTCAGCCAAGGGAATCGGCTCTCTCACAGTCTTGCCTAAAAACACAGCCATGAATAAAGAATGGTACCAGAATGTCCTCCAAGAGCAACTTCTCCCAACCCTCCAAGAGCAGTTTGGCGATTAACAATGCCTTTTCCAGCATGATGGAGCACCTTGCCATAAAGCAAAGGTGATAACTAAATGGCTCAGGGAACAAAACAGAGATTTTGGGTCCATGGCCTGGAAACTCCCTAGATCTTAATCCCATTGAGAACTTGTGGTCAATCATCAAGAGACGGGTGGACAAACAAAAACCTACAAATTCTGACAAAATGAAAGCATTGATTGTGCAAGAATGGACTGCTATCAGTCAGGATTTGGTCCAGAAGTTGATTGAGCAAAATCCACTCTCACTTCAGAGTCTTGCAGTCTGCTCAAACAACATTTAGGACTCCTGTATTAAGCAATACAATAATAATAATAAATAATAATCTTTATTTTTATATAGCGCGAACATAATAAGTAATAAAATGACAAATGTGTAAGGAACACAATCTGGGCACTATGTGTTGGGTAATAAAATGACAGATGTGTAATTTTCACTCTCCAACATCCACTGCATGCTAATTTCCGGAAAGTGGCCGTGGAGTCAAAATATTCACTCCTCCAAACATGTGGTCAAAATTATTGGTACCCCTCGTTTAATGACAGAAAATACCACAATAGTCACAGAAATAACTTGAATCTGACAAAAGTAATAATAGGGGGGCATGTCCGGATGAGGAGCTGAGCGGACGCAGGAATCGCTAGCTCCGTGCCCCAGTAGGTCATCGCGGCTCATAGCAGGAAAACCCGCAAAAATCACTCACCACGTCCTCAGGCAGGGTCTGGGCACCGATGGGGCGCACCACCAGGAGCCAGGGAGCAGCGCCAGGTAGAATACTGGTCTTTGTGCCGACGCTCGGGAAAAATCAAGATGGCCACCGCAGCACTCACCATGCGGCCGGTGGTGGTGTGGAGCGCTCTGGGGGGTCTGGACTCCTGACATCGGGTCAGACCTCACCGGAGAGGACCCTCAGCACAGTGGAGCAGGCACAGGAGGAACCTGGCAGATCCTCACCGAGGGACCCGGAGAAGCAAGGCATCAAACCGCATGTATATGCACCTGACACAGGGCACAGTTCCCCCCATCACTGAGGCCAAACTAAAGTCCCTGCTAGGAGATCTAAAGCACGCTATACATAGTGATATTACCTCAGCCTTCACTGCACTACAGGAAGACATTGGGCACATAGGGGACAGAACAGCTCACATTGAGGAGAAGCTGGAGGAATTCACCACAGCCCACAACCACTTAGTGGACGTTCAGAATGACGCAGATGAGGAGATCACAGCCCTAAAACTGAAGCTGGCGGACTTGAAGGACCGCTCCAGGCGCAACAATCAGGGGCTCTCCAAACTCAACATGGCGTCCGATCTCAATTAGAGACAATTTTGGTTTGAAAATGTCAAATGGCGCTCCTTCCCTTCCGAGCTCTGCCATGTGCCCAAACAGTGGTTCCCCCCACATATGAGGTATCAGCGTACTCAGGACAAATTGGACAACTTTTGAGGACCAATTACTCCTCTTACCCTTGTGAAAATAAAAAATTTGGGACTAAGGCTACTTTCACACTTGCGTTTTATCGCGCAGCGCATCGTGCGCTATCGGACGCATGCGGAATGTTCCCCTATCTTTAACATGGCGGGCGCAGGGTCTAGCGCTTGCACGCGTTCATGTGCGTTTGTCGTGCGCTGCGCATTTTCCCGGTGTGCGCCCATACGTGCTAGACGCTACATGTTGCATTTTTTTTCCGGTCAACCGCTTTAAAAAAAAAGCGTGCGCACGTGTGCGCATGCTATGCGCAAAAAATAACATTGCAGTCTATGGGGGCGCTGGCATGAACATGGCTTTGCGCTCGTCAGCGCTTTTGCACGCACGCGATTTTTCTGTAAATGATGGAGACAGAGATGATGGAGACAGAGATGATGGAGACAGAGATGATGGAGACAGAGATGATAGAGACAGAGATGATAGAAATGTGACACAAAGACAACGCATGCGCCAAAAAAACGCAAACGCATGAAAAAACGCATGAAATCGCAGACAAACGCTGCATTTTTTTGTCAAAAAGCGCATGCTGATGCGACTAAAAATCGCAGCGTTTACAAGCATTTGCATGCGTTTTTTTAATGTGCTTCATGTGCGCTCGAAACGCAGTGCAAAAAAACGCAAGTGTGAAAGTAGCCTAAAAGATCATGTTTGTAGAAAAAAAATATGATTTTTTTCACGGCTTTACGCTATAAACTTGTGTGAAGTACTTGGGGTTTAAAAGTGCTCGCCACATATCTAGATAAGTTCCTTAGGGGGGTTAGTTTAAAAATGGTGTCATTTGTGGGAGGTTTCCACTGTTTAGGCACATCAGGGGCTCTCCAAACACGACATGGCGTCCAATTTCAATTCCAGCCAATTTTGGTTTGAAAAAGTCAAACGGCGCTCCTTCCCTTCCGAGCCCTGCCGTGCACACAAACAGTGGTTTTTCCTCACATATGGGGTATCGGCGTACTCAGGAGAAATTGCACAACAACTTTATCAGTCAATTTTCTCCTTTTACCCTTGTTAAAATAAAAAAATTGCTTGTAAAAGATCATTTTTGTGACTAAAAAGTTAAATGTTAATTTATTCCTTCCACATTCCAAAAATTCCTGTGAAGCACCTGAAGGGTTAATAAACTTCTTGAATGTGGTTTTAAGTACCTTGAGGGGTGCAGTTTTTAAAATGGTGTCACTTTTGGGTATTTTCTGCAATATAGACCCCTCAAAGTGACTTCAAATGTGAGGTGGTCCCTAAAAAATGGTTTTGTAAATTTTGTTGTAAAAAAGAGAAATCACTGGTCAAGTTTTAACCCTTATAACTTCCTAACAAAAAAAAAAATTTGTTTCCAAAATTGTGCGGATGTAAAATAGATATGTGGCAAATGTTACTTAGTAACTATTTTGTGAGTCACATTTCTCCGTTTTAAGGGCATAAAAATTCAAAGTTTGAAAATTGCAAAATTTTTACATTTTTCACCATATTTCCATTTTTTCATAAATAAATGGAAGTCATATTGAAGAAATTTTACCACTAACGTGAAGTACAATATGTCACGAGAAAACTTTCTCAGAATTGCCAAGATCTGTTAAAGGGTTCTAGAGTTATTACCTCATATAGTGACAGTGGGCAGAATTGTAAAAACTGGCCCGGTCATTAACGTGCAGACCGCCCTTAGGGGTTAATGTAAAAGGACTGAATCGTCAGTTTAAAAGATCCCTTTTATGAAAAGAGCGCCAATCCCTTAAAGCAGATGTGTGTGTGTGTTCAGGAAACCCACGTAAATAACACTGACGCCCACAGATTGCAGAATAGGAACTTCCCAAACTTATTCCACTCCCATGCAATTGATAAAAAAAGAGTAGGAATTGCGATAAAGAAAACCGTCGCCTTTCAGCTAATCACCAGCGTAATGGATGATTAGGGCAGATACATCATCCTAGTCTGCACCATAAACAACAAAACCTACACAATTTACGCCCCTAACTCCAAGCAAATTCTAATTCTTAAGGACAACTAGGCGGTAGTAGCAAAAGGTTAAAAAAGGCATCCTGTTAATTTGCGGGGACTTTAACATCACCCCTTGTCCCAACATTGATAAATCGATACCCCCTCAAAAGAAAGAAAATACCCGGTCACTCTCTCAGACCCTCCTAGCGGAAGAATTACAGTGGGTTCGGAAAGTATTCAGACCCCTTTAAATTTTTCACTCTGTTTCATTGCAGCTATTTGGTAAATGCAAGAAAGTTCATTTTTTTTCTCATTAATGTACACTCTGATAAAAACCAGAAATGTAGAAATTTTTGCAGTCAAGATGGTGTGCAAATTTATTAAAAAAGAAATACTGAAATATCATATGGTCATAAGTATTCAGACCCTTTGCACAGACACTTATATTTACGTCACATGCTGTCCATTTCCTTGTGATCCTTCTGTGTTTAATTAAACTAATAGGACTTGATTTGTAAAGGTACACATCTGTTTATATAAGACCTCACAGCTCACAGTGCATGTCAGACCAAATAAGAATCATGAGGTCAAAGGAACTGGCCAAGGAACTCAGAGACAGAATTGTGGCAAGGTACAGATCTGGCCAAGGTTACTAAAGAATTTCTACAGTAGTCAAGGTTCCTAAGAGCACAGTGGCCTCCATAATCCTTAAATGGAAGAAGTTTGGGACCACCAGAAGTCTTCCTAGACCTGGCCATCCAGCCAATCTGAGTAATCGTGGGAGAAGAGCTTTGGTGAGAGAGGTAAAGAAACCTAAGATCACTGTGGCTGAGCTCTACAGATGCGTTAGGGAGATGGGAGAAAGTTCCACAAAGTCAACTATCCCTGCAGCCCTCCACCAGTTGGGCCTTTATGGCAGAGCGGCCCATCGAAAGCCTCTCCTCAGTGCAAGACATAAGAAAGCTCACATAGAGTTTGCTAAAAAAAACACATGAAGGACTCCCAGACTATGAGAAATAAGATTCTCTGGTCTGATGAGATGAAAATAGAACTTTTTGGTGATAATTCTAAGCGTTATGTTGTGTGGAGAAAACCAGGCACTGCTCATCACCTGCTCAATACAATCCCAACAGTGAAACATGGTGGTGGCAGCATCATGCTATGGGGGTGTTTTTCAGTCAGCTGCAGGGACAGGACGACTGGTTGAAATTGAAGGAAACATGAATGCAGCCAAGTACAAAGTTATCTTGGATGAAAACCTCTTCCAGAGTGCTCTGGACCTCAGATTTGACTGACGGTTTACCTTCCAACAAGACAATGACCCTAAGTACACAGCTAAAATAACGAAGGAGTGGCTTCAGAACAACTCAGTGATCATTCTTCACAGGCCCAGCCGAAAGCCCTGACCTAAACCCAATTGAGCATCTCTGGAGAGACCTGAAAATGGCTGTCCACCAACATTCACCATCTGACGGAACTGGAGAGGATCTGCAGAAAAGAATGGCAGAGGATCCCCAAATCCAGGTGTGAAAAACTTGTTGCATCATTCCCAAGAAGACTCATGGCTGTACTAGCTCAAAAGGGTGCTTCTACGCATTACAGAGCAAAGGGTCCGAATACTTATGACCATGTGATATTTCAGTTTTTCCTTTTTGATAAATCTGCAAAAAAAAATAAAAATCTACATTTGTTTTTTTTTTCAGTAAAGATGGGGTGCAAAGTGTACATTAATGAGAAAAAAAATGAAGTTTTTTGAATATACAAAATAGCTGCAATGAAACAAAGAGTGAAAAATTTAAAGAGGTCTGAATGCTTTCCGAACCCACTGTATATGATAGCTGGCGGGTTCTGCACGCCTCCGAGTGGGATTACACCTTCTATTCACACTCACATAGCGGTTACTCTGGAATCTATCTAATGGTCACAGATAAATGGTTATTTCAGGACATCCAAAAAGCCACTACAGCCCCTTTACCCCCACGGGTGGTTTGCACGTTAATGACAGGGCCAATTTTTACAATTCTGACCAGTCTCTTTAAGAGGTTATAACTCTGGAACGATTCAACGGATCTTCACGATTCTGAGACTGTTTTCTCGTGAAATATTATACTTCACGTAAGTGGTAAAATTTGTTCGATATAACTTGCGTTTATTTTTGAAAAAAATGTAAATATGGCGAAAATTTTGAAAATTTTGCAATTTTCAAACTTTGAATTTTTATTCCCTTAAAACAGAGAAATATGTCACACAAAATAGTTAATAAATAACATTTCCCACATGTCTACTTTACATCAGCACAATTTTGGAACAAAATTTTTTTTGTTCGGAAACTAAGGGTTAACAGTTGACCAGCGATTTCTCATTTTTACAACAAAATTTACAAAGCCATTTTTTTTTAGGGACCACCTCACATTTGAAGTCACTTTGAGGGGTCTATATGGCAGAAAATACCCAAAAGTGACAACATTCTTAAAACTGAACCCCTCAAGATACTCAAAACCACATTCAAGAAGTTTATTAACCCTTCAGGTGCTTCACAGGAGCTGAAGCAACGTGGAAGGAAAAAAAGAACATTTATCTTTTTAGTCACAAAAATGATCTTTTCCAAACATTTTTTTTATTTTCACAAGGGTAAAATGAGAAAATGGAGAGATAAAGTTGTTGTGCAATTTCTCCTGAGTATGCCAATTCCCCATATGTGGGGAAAAACCACTGTTTGAACGCACGGCAGAGCTCGTAAGGGAAGGAGCACAGTTTGACTTTTTCAAACCAAAATTGGCTGGAATTGAGATTGGATGCGATGTCGCGTTTGGAGAGCCCCCGATGTGCCTAAACAGTGGAAATCCCCCACAAGTGACACCATTTTGGAAACTAGACCCCCTAAGGAACTTATCTAGATCCGTTGTGAGCACTTTGAACCCCTAAGTGTTTCACAAAAGTTTATAATGCTTGGGTGTGAAAAAAAAAAAAAAAATTTTTCCACAAAAATGAATTTTTAGTCCACAATTTTTGATTTTTCCTAAGGGAATTAGTCCCCAAAAGTTGTTGTCCAATTTCTCCTGAGTACGCTGATACCCCATATGTGGGGGGAAAAACTGTTTGGGCGCATGGCAGGGCTTGGAAAGGAAGTAATAACGTTTTGGAATGCAGACGTTGATGGGTGTCATGTTCCATTTGCAGAGCCCCAGATGTGCCTAAACAGTGGAAACCCCCCACAATTGACCCCATTTTGGAAACTAGACCCCCTAAGGAATCTAGATCTGTGGTAAGCACTTTGAACCCCAAAGTGCTTCACATAAGTTTATAATGCCCGGGCATGAAAATAAAAAATCCTATTTTTTCCCACAAAAATGATCTTTTAGTCACCAATTTTTTATTTTCCCAAGGATAACAGGAGAAATTGGACCACAATAGTTGTTGTCCAATTTGTCCCGAGTGCGATGATAACCCATATGTGGGGGGAGCCACTGTTTGGGCGCACGGCAGAGCTCGGAATGGGAGGAGCGCCATTTGACTTTTTCCAACCAAAATTGGCTGGAGTTGAGATTGGACGCCATGTCGCATTTGGAGAGCCCTGATGTGCCTAAACAGTGGAAACTCCCAAATTCTAACTCCAACCCTAACCCCAACACACCCTAACCCTAGTCCCAACCCTAACCCTAACCACAAACCTAACCCTAACACATCCCTAACCCTAATCCCAACACTAACCCTAATTCTAATTTAGGTCCCAACCCTAACTTTAGCCCCAACCCTAACCCTAATGGGAAAATGGAAATCAATAAAAAAATTTTTAATCGGGAGCGCCTCCGATCGCATGTGACGTACTATCCCGTCCATGGTCATACGGGCCAAGGTACCATGGACAGGATTGTACGTCCGATGTAAGAAAGGGAACATCACCTGGTCGGACCACGCCCCAGTTGCCTGTCAAATATAGAGGGATACAACTACCACACATATTCCCCATGGAAGGTAAATAGCTACCTTAATACATTCCGTAAAATTAGGCCCCAACTACAGAATGTACTGACGGAATTCTTTGCAATTAATAACACACCTGATGTGTCCGTATCTACAGTATGGTGTGTTCACAAAGCATACATCCGAGGTAAACTGCTCCAAATAGCGTCCCAAAATAAAAAAGAAAGACTACGCAAAATAGAGGAAATCAAAATATAGTCGCACTAGAAGAGACGCACAAACATAGCCCCACAAACGCAATTCTCCAAAAATTACAGAATCTAAGGTGTGAATTATACCAACTGCTCCAACACAAATATGAGCATAATTTAAGGAAAAGTAAAGCCAAATATTATTGTCAGGGAAACAAAGCAAGCAAAATATTAGCCAACAAAATTAAATCCAAAATGACCAAACTAAGATTATCCCACATACAGGACAACCAAAAAATATAGTATATAACACCAAGGAAATCGCCAATACCTTCTCACATTACTATTCCTCCCTCTACAATCTACAGGAAAATATCACAATACCACAACCCACCCCCCAATTAATAAATCAGTTCTTGAAGAACATAAAACTTCCTAAGATACCAGAGGACACTTTACATATACTAAACCAACCAATATCCCAAGCAGAAAAGCAGCAAACAATGAGAGGAATGAAAAATAACAAGTCCCCCGGCCCTGATGGACTAACGAGCGAATATTTTAAAACGTTTCAAGACATACTAATCCCTCACATGACGCCAATTTTCCAAAATTTTATGCAGAACAGAAAAACTCCAAAAAAGAGATGATTAAGGCAACAATTATACCCATCCCCAAACCAGGAAAAATCCCCGACCGAACCGTCAATTTTAGGCCGATATCATTATTGAATACGGATCTTAAAATCTATACCAAAATCCTAGCTAATAGGATCTGAGAAATAATCCCGGCCTTAGTGCATAAAGACCAAGTGGGATTTGTTAAATCTAGACAGACCCTGGATGGTACGAGGAGGATGATTGATATCATCCATATAACCGGAGGGAGATAGACCCCCTCTATGCTCCTCTCGTTAGATGCCGAAAAGGCGTTCGATCGGGTGAATTGGGGTTCTTGCTCGAAGTGCTGTCAAGATTTGGGTTTCATGGTAATATACTTCAAGCGATCAACCCTCTATACGCTAACCCGTCAGCATCAGTCCTCATTTCTGGAACGATGTCAGATACATTTGATATCACTAATAACCGAGGCAGGGATGCCCACTCTCTCCTCTAATATTTGCACTAACAATTGAATCCTTAGATGAAAAAATTAGATCACACCCTGGGATAACCGGTATTAAATTGTTAATGTAGAGCACAAAATCGAACAATTCGCGGACGACATTATCTTACCAATCCCGAAGAGTCACTCAATAGAGTAAAGGAAGTGATTGACTCTTTTATCCAAGTATCAAACTATAAATTAAATATCCCCAAATGCCAAATTCTAAGTCTAACACCCTCCGCACCACACCCTGTAAACCTTAAAGCCAAGTGCCCTTTTAAGTGGGATAATGAAAATATGACATATCTTGGAATCCGCTTGGCCCCCTCTGTAGATATAATGCTCTCATTAAATTATGAGGCTCTGAGACAAAAGATCAAAAGAGACATGCTGTACATGAGGCAACACGACATGTCCTGGTTAGGAAGAATAGCGTCCGTAAAAATGTTCATAATCCCCCAGATATTGTATGTATTACACAACCTCCCTATCACTGTCCCCATGAAAATACTCAAAGAGTTACAAACAATCATATTAAAATACATATGGCAGGAAAAACAGCACAGAGTTAAAGCAGATATACTATATATCCAATAAAAGAGGGGGGACTGGGCTGCCCCTCAGTAGTGAGGTATTATAGGGCAGCCATATTTGAACAACTGAGGTTGATGTGGAATGATAAGGATAACAGACATTGGATAGAAATCGAGAAACATCTTATAAAATCCCCAAATGTTGCATCGCTTTTTTACTCATATATCATTATCGGGCCTAACCCCGGTGATAATAAAAAATTGTGTCTGCCAACAACGGTGGAAGCGGCACTGGGAGTGTGGAGCATTCTGATCAATAAACTGCATACTATCAATTTGGCGTTTTCTAAAGCCCCATAGAGACTTTGGAGCGGTGTATTCCGGACCTCCCGATCCAAACCTGGAAATCCCTGGGAGTCCTACTGATTGAAAACACGTACGAGGAACGAATATTGTTATACTTCTCTACCATCAGAGAGAAATACCAGCTACCACAGAGATCATTATAAATATCTACAAAAGACATTTACTGCAGAGAAAAAAAGATATAATATTCTCACAACCCTTCAAATTATATATATACAATGCTCCTCGCCCCAGCACAGCAAGTAAGAGCGCTGTCCCTAAGCTATGACCATATGCTGGAGGAGACCTTCCCCTCTCTGGACTCGTATCTCCACAAATGGGAGACTGATCTGCAGTGCGGTATCACCCTGGATCAATGGCGGACGTCCTTCTCAATGATAGGGACACACTCTAAGTGCACCAATCCCATAGAGAACGCCAGAAAGCTGCTGTACAGGTGGTACTTCACATCATACAGATTGTCTAAGATCTACCGCAACTCCCCAGGTGTGTGCTGGAGGTGTGGAGACGCCAACGCAGATACGTTACATGTCTGGTGAAAGTGCCATAAAGTAGAGCAGCTCCGGGACACAATCTCCTATTTAGGCCTTTTTCACACATCCGTTTTTGACTTCAGGCACGATCCGGCGTGCTGTTAAAAAACGGATCCGGTACCGGATGCGTTTTTTTTCCATTGACTTTCATTAGCGCCAGATCGCGCCTGATGTCATTGCGTTGTATCCGTTTTTGTCCGGATCCGGCGGAAATTTACATTCCGGCGGCCGGACAAAACGGTGCCTACAACGTTTTTTTGTTTACCGGAGCCGCCTGATAGTGCCTGAATCGGCGCATCAGGCGGCCGGAAATAATACAAGTCAATGGAACCGGATCATTTACTACTACTACTACTACATTTTCCACTGTCTCCGGACATCCAAAACACTCTTTTTCAAAAGTTCAGGTCGGATCCAGCGAAAAAACGGATCCGTTGCATCAGTTTTTTCATTTCAGCGCCGGATCCGTCCCTTCAGGTGTTCGCCGGATCATGCCTGGCACAAAAAAACTGATGTGTGAAAGGGGCCTTAGTGTCTCAAATTAGCGGCATCCCAATAAAAATTGGGAAAGAGCAGGCGCTTCTGGCCATTGACCTGGATTTAATTCCACACGAGTTCAGGACAGTGATTACACACATCCTTATAGCTACTAGAATTAAAATTGCAGGGTATGGGAAAAGCTCCAAATTTCCATCGACTGAGATCGTAGCATTGGTGAATGACAATTATCAGAGAAGATAATTCATCCACCGAAAATACAACATCATATCTCAGAAAATGGGACAGCTGGCTATCCTTCAGACTAAACACTGTGGCTATAGAGATGTAATAGAGCTATTCATAGTAATACAGGGGAATAATAATCTGTTGTCATCACCCCTTCCCTTTCCCCTTTCTTTTTCCTATAATATTTAGCTATGTTAATTCATTATTATATTTAGCCGATTAATGTTTTGAGGAAATTTCTGTAACAATGTACAATGATTGGAGGCTAAATGGTTGTCAAATATGACTTTAAAATTAATAAAAAGTTTATGATTAAAAAAAAAAAAAGTAATAAAAAAATCTATGAAAATGATCAAATGAAAGTCAGACATTGCTTTTCAACCATGCTTCCACAGAATTAAAAAAAAATAAATAAAAAAATAAAACTCATGACATAGGCCTGGACAGAAATGATGGTTCCCTGTTGCACAACCTTTTGAGGCAATCACTGCAATCAAACGATACCTGTAGCTGTCAATGAGACTTCTGCACCTCTTGACAGGTATTTTGGCCACTACTCAAGAGCAAACTTCTCCATCATGTTTGAAGGTTGCCTTTTCCAAACGGCATGTTTCAGCGCTTTCCAAAGATGCTCAATAGGATTTCGGTCAGTGCTCATAGAAGGCCACTTCAGAATAGTTCAATGTTTTCCTCTTAGCCATTCTTGGGTGTTTTTAGCTGTGTGTTTTGGGTCATTATCCTGTTGCAAGACCCATGACCTGTGACTGTGACCAAGCTTTCTAGATTCTAGACATCCCGTGCCAGATGCAGCAAAGCAGCCCCAGAACATAACAGAGCCTCCTCCATGTTTCACAGTAGGGACAGTGTTCTCATCTTGATATGCTTCATTTTTCCGTCTGTGAACACAGAGATGATGTGCCTTGCCTAAAAGTTCAATTTTTGTCTCATCTGTCCATAGGACATTCTGCCAGAAGCTTTGTGGCTTGTCAACATGTAGTTTGGCAAATTCCAGTCTGGCTTTTTTTATGATTTTTTTTTCAACAATGGTGTCCTCCTTGGTCATCTCCCATGACGTCCACTTTGGCTTAGAAGAAAATTACATCCACCAAAATGTCACCGGTGATGGCGACGACGGCGCAGTAGCATCTATAAGAGATAGATGCTACAGGACAGGCGCTGCTGGTGTGATTTTGCTGGATGTAATTTCTTTTTTCTAAGCCTCACAATAGACACAATATTATAGGCATTATCAACAATAATATCAACACTATTATATGCATTCTGTAAAATAGGGGGGCAGGTCACTGAGGGATCAGTAACCTGTCATAAGTCAATACAGATAAATATGTAAGCAGAGAACCACATAAAGCCCCGCCCACAGACCACCCACAGCCCCGCCCCAGAGCACGAGAATCTCATTTACTGAAAACTACAAATACAGATTAATCAACAACCACAAGACTGTTTTCATCACCAGGACTATCAGGGAGCTACAGACTCACATTAGTGACGCAGGGCAATCCCACCACAATCAAACTATCATACAGAATGAGCAGGTTAAAAAATATATATATATTTTTTTATTCTATGTTACATCCCCAACAACAACGTATGTACGAGGGAGAACTCCAACAGTAAACCGGAGGTGCATTCATTAATGGTGGACCATTGGAGCTACTATGAATCCTGACCAGAAGATTAGAGAAAATAACATTGCTCCCCATTTCAGGAGAGATTGTGCAGTAATCTGAATTCCTTAGGATCGAAAACAATGTAATTTATGATGTGGAGTGAATCCATGAGAACAGGGCTGGAGCCATGCCAACACATCTCCTGCAGGCGTGAATAAATGTACAGTCATGGCCAAAAGTTTTGAGAATGACACAAATATATTTTCACATGATCTGCTGCCCTCTGGTTTTTATGTGTGTTTGACAGATGTTTTTATCACAGACAGAAATATATTAATTGCAAACATATGAGTAACAAAAGCTTATATTGACAGTTAGAATGAGTTAATGCAGCAAGTCAATATTTGCAGTGTTGACCCTTCTTCTTCAGGACCTCTGCAATTCTCCCTGGCATGCTCTCAATCAACTTCTGGACCAAATCCTGACTGATAGTGATATGGAAATTTAATTAGGATAAAAATATCCTGTGTTTGCTGCTTGCCATGTCCAAATCTCTATATAATGTCTTTTTGAGCGCTCAGAACGAAATGAGGACTGTCCACACGAAAGTGTCAGTATAACAGTTCGTCAAAGACATACATTTATTATTCATTCAAGGTTTTATACGTTTACAAAAAGGGGCTGGTTAGTCAATTAACATACAATTAAAAGCTGCTAGATTATTGGCTGTTCTAGTGTAAATATGATAATTATGATAATCATGATTAAAAGAGCTGAAGTTGCAGAATTATTGTTTATATTCTTGTGACCTAGTTGCCTTGCATAACTATAATGTAAACAACAGATATCTAATAGGACATTTTGTACTTCATGCATTTGTTCCTTTACGAAGGTCTTATGAAGGCCAGATTTCTTTAAAACGACTGATTATATCTGGCCTAGAAATATGTGAGCACAAGGTTTTTTTTTAGCAAGTGAGATCTATCTAACTGTGAACTGTGAATACATATATGTGAATATACTTTGAATATATGGAATACATATATATTTCCATGACAATAGCAGTCCATTCTTGCACAATCAATGCTTTCATTTTGTCAGAATTTTTAGGTTTTTGTTTGTCCACCGTCTCTTGATGATTGACCACAAGTTCTCAATGGGATTAAGATCTGGGGAGTTTCCAGGCCATGGACCCAAAATCTCTATGTTTTGTTCCCTAAGCCATTTAGTTATCACCTTTGCTTTATGGCAAGGTGTTCCATCATGCTGGAAAAGGCATTGTTGATCGCCAAAATGCTCTTGGAGGGTTAGGAGAAGTTGCTCTTGGAGGACATTCTGGTACCATTCTTTATTCATGGCTGTGTTTTTAGGCAAGACTGAGAGAGAGCCGATTCCGTTTGCTGAGAAGCAACCCCACACATGAATGGTTTCAGGATGCTTAACACTTGGCATGAGACAAGACTGGTGGTAGCGCTCACCTTGTCTTCTCCGAATGAGGCATTTTCCTGATGTCCCAAACAATCGAAAAGGGGATTCATCAGAGAAAATAACTTTACCCCAGTCCTCAGCAGTCCACTGCCTGTACCTTTTGCAGAATATCAGTCTGTCCATGATGTTTTTTCTGGAGAGAAGTGGCTTCTTTGCTGCCCTCCTTGAGACCAGACCTTGCTCCAAGAGTCTCCGCCTCACAGTGCGTGCAGATGCACCCTCACCTGCCTGCTGCCATTCCTGAGCAAGCTCTGCACTGCTGGTAGCCCGATCCTGCAGCTGAAACACTTTTAAGAGACGTCCTGGCGCTTGCTGGTCTTTCTTGGGCGCCCTGGAGCCTTTTTGGCAACAATGGAACCTCTCTTCTTGAAGTTCTTGATGATGCGATAGATTGTTGACTGAGGTGCAATCTTTCTAGCTGCGATACTCTTCCCTGTTAGGCCATTTTTGTGCATTGCAATGATGACTGCACGTGTTTCTTTAGAGATAACCATGGTTAACAGAAGAGCAAGAATGATGCCAAGCACCAGCCTCCTTTTAAAGTGTCCAGTGGTGTCATTCTTACTTAATCATGACAGATTGATCTCCAGCCATGTCCTCATCAACACCCACACCTGTGTTAATGGAGCAATCACTGAAAAGAGGTTAGCTGGTCCTTTTAAGGCAGGGCTGCAATGATGTTGAAATGTGTTTTGGGGGATAAAGTTCATTTTCTAGCCAAATATTGACTTTGCAAGTAATTGCTGTTAAGCTGATCACTCTTTATAACATTCTGGAGTATATGCAAATTGCCATTAGAAAAAGTGAAGCAGTAGACTTTGTAAAAATTAATATTTGTGTCATTCTCAAAACTTTTGGCCATGACTGTATATTACAGCCATCAGCCACACACAGCTTAGAGATATATCATGGCACAGGAGTAATGGTTTTCTGTAGTTTATCACAATCCTCCTTGAAATAAGTTAGTTTTAATACAAATTGAAAAGTCAGGATAAAGGGAAACACTGTTGTTATTGTACAGAAATTCACACTTGGCCTCCCTGCACATTTAATGTTGTTGACCATAAAAGCGAAGTTTGCCCAGAAAGACTGGACCTGGTCTTGTAGGGACCATATGAGACATTCAGCAGCACAGAAGGGAGAGAAGGTAGATTCATCCAATAAGATATCAGGGATCTAGGAAGCCAAAAGCACCATTACTCTCCGCTTTGTCTTACAGGCCACTCCTAATACTTTTCTTCAAGTGATTTTTTAACTTGTCAGCACATTCTACGTACGCTGTCATTTGGCTTTGTAGTTTACAGAACTGGGCAGGTAACGGTCAGCGTCTTCTAATCCCAGGGGGTAGGTGGATCCTCCAGGTGTTAAGTTCTATAGAAAAGGGCTTTCAATGCCCAAAGTCATTTGAACAGTTTTGGGAGGAGGAGAATGTTGTGGTCAGGAGACAAAATGGTGATCATGGTAATACGGCCGGACTACACCACCGATAAAGCAGCCACAGCCGGTGACTGAGAAGAATCTGTGACTTCTCTGCATTTAGTGGTTACTACTCACCTGGATAGTCATATGTAGGAATCTCCTCTTTACACCGCTCATCACCCCTCACATAAGACTTTGTAGCATTAATATGGGTCAGATCTTCACCCTGAAACAAATATTGTAAAAGTCACAGACAGATGGAGAAGTCACATCTATGATCAGCTCTAATCCTGCCATCTCCACCGCTCATTACACAAGTATAAAACATATATTACTGGGGGATAAAACAAGACTGAGCACAAGACCTTCACAGCCGTCTACACATCATAGGGGAGATCTCATGACACCTTCTCTCCATCTACCTGAAGATCCTGAGGAACATTGGGATTTTCTTGTTTACAGTCCCGTGAAAAAAGAGGACGGGGACATCTCTCTGGTGTTGTCATCTTACTGGATAGATCTGGAAGAAACACATACAGGGAGTGAATTCATTCTTTACATACAGAAAATTATAGGCCGTGTGTATTTAGTCCTGTCTATTACCTGGTGATACGAGGTGCTGGGGAACCTCCATTATGACGTCCTTGTACAGATCTCCGTGTCCTTCTAAATACTTCCACTCCTCCATGGAGAAATAGACAGCGACATCCTGACACCTTATAGGAACCTGACATATACAATGATACCGTCATCCCCCAATCCCTTCATAGCGTTACTGTATAATGTCCCAGCATTCCCAGCAGTGTCACCTCTCCAGTCAGCAGCTCAATCATGTTGTAGAGGAGTTCTAGGATCTTCTGGTCACTGATGTCCTCATGTATCAGGAGGTGAGGTGGAGGCCCCGTGATTGGGCTAAGGGGTCTTCCCCATCCCTCAGACACAGGGTCCTGACAGAGTTCACTAGAGGTCTTCTTCACTACTGTGTAATCCTGGTTATGGAAAGACACATTAATAAATCTCACTACAGACATTTCCAGAGTCCTCACCTCTCCAGTTCTGTCCATCTGTTATTCCCATAGATAAGAATGATGTAATGTGATGTCATCAGAATCGCTCACCTCTCCAGTAAGCCGGAAGAGGATCTCTAGGGTGAGGTGTATTATCTTCTCCGCCATCTTGTCTCTGTCCATATCCATCTTTCATGGGTAAATCAGGAAAATTCTCTTATATAGAAGATCTTCACTGAGAGAATCCAATATTGTAGAGCCCTGAATGAGAAGATGAGCCGATGTAACATCAGAACATCACCACAGACTACTCCTTCGTCGCCAGTTATTTCCAGGACTTTTGTCCCCCATGCCCAGCTGGACAACCAACCTCCCCTCTCTCTTAGTACTATAGTTCTATCTTGGATCTCTGCACCACTCCACTGTGGCCTCTCCCTTTCATTCTTTCTACTCAAGTGTTGTTTGATAAAGACCCATAATCAGGTCAAAATGTTACCTAGACACTCTGTTATTGCTGTGGTGACCTTAATAAATTCTTCTATGATGTGCATTTGAAAAATTACTCCGAGTGCGGCTGTTAGTTTATATATCTTCATCTTCTACTACGGCTCTAGAAACATATTTGTCCAGAGTCCGTCACTGACTTCATCACCACCGGCGTCTATATGAATGTTTCCCGTCTTCCCCGCACTGTAATCTTCTATCACGTTAGATCTCAGCTCTGATTCACACACAGAAGTTTGAGGCTTTTATTAAAGATTTTTAGTTTGCACAAATACCGAGGACAGAAATTATCTGATCCCAAAGTCTCCATGGACAGTGATTTATGGGGATAATTTCTGGCCTTAGGCTTTCCGATATTACAAGAAAAACACCAGAAAAAAAAAAACAGATATTAAAATGTTTCTAAAGAAAATTGGCTCCAACAATTCTTGTAAAAAGAAAAAAAAACATGGAAAAAGCAGAAGACATTTTATTTTTTTTTCTTCACACAATAAACAATTATTTAAAAAAGGAAATTAGACCTACCGGTAATTCTATTTCCAGGTAGTCCCTCAGGACAGCACCATGGACGTCCTCCCTTGACCTATAGCGGGACAGGATCACAGAGAGGTTAAAAGGCCCCTCCCACCTCCACCCTCCAGTGTTTTTTCAAAGTACCACCGAAGGATGGCAGGAAATGGTCTAAACGCGCCCTTACAAACGCGTATGTAAGAAACCATTGAACAACTTCTTCTTTATCTCTAGCCTTGGCAACTCGACGGACCATCCGCCGAAGATTGATCCCTTGCAATCCTAAAGAGAAACATAAGGGAGGGAATTAAGGGTGCTGTCCTGAGGGACTACCTGGAAATAGAATTACCGGTAGGTCTAATTTCCTTTTCCCATTACGTCCCTCAGGACAGCACCATGGAGAATACCAAAGAAATATCCCAGGGTGGGAACAGAAGCTCAAGGACCAAAGTCCCAGGTAAGAACCAGGTTAGATATAGAAATGATCTGAAAGATCAAAAAGAAATATAGATATCTAAAGAAATTCGTAAAGATAATCACAGTAGTGAGTGTCCGATATATGTTTATAATGGCCAATTCCAGTATGAATGTGGTAAACAAGACATGCCGCAGAGACGGAGAGTGAAACACAGCCGTTGTACCCAATACCACTAATGAACCGCAGAGAATTACAGTTATTGTGATATAGACACCGCAGCCACAGAATAGCCTTAAAATCTTATTGCCCAGCAAAAATATTGTGATAGTTACAATCACCACACAATGAGGACTGTACAGACCAGTAATCGGCTGGATGTGCTTAACAACACGGGACTGTTCCTTCATTGGTCCTCCTGGGCTCAGATTAAACCTTGGTTAGAGACCGGCTTACCATACTACGAGGAGACCTGCAGGACAGAGACCCTGGACTGCTGAAAGATCAAGCCAAATAACAGTTAGTACATGGAAAATGGCAGAGCATTGGGATGTATGTACCCTACTCATTCTGGAGATCATGTCTACTCCGAAACCTTAGAGGTCTCAACCCCCAGTAAGGGTTGGATATTATTGGAACTAAGGAAATACTCCATCTGGCAGGTAATATCTCCTGCTAGTACCAACATTGGGCTTCTCGGTAGAAGTGTTAAAAGGAAGATATGGATCACCACTCTTGCTTTACTGATGTTAGACACGGGGAGTCTGGACTCTGGAATCGATGACAGTAAGCGGTGGGGGGGGGGGGGGAGGATGTTGGTAAAAATCCTTTGACACAGGATATTTGACTGTCTCTATATGAGTTATTAGCTACGACATTATATATACAGTATGTGCCAACTTATTTATATATTATATCGTAAAAGGCAATTTTCTTAGAGATGTTTATACACCCCGACTGCCCTGGTGGGAGGAACCATATTCTAAAACTAGAGGGAAGTAGTTTCCTTCCCCTCGAGAGGGAGATTTTTTACTGTGAGTCAGAAGGACTATGAGGCCTCAACTGTAAGAGTCCTGGATACAGATTCTTTTACATTAGGAGCCCTGACTGCTGTACGAGCAGTGGGTATGGGATCTTCTGCCACATGACAGTGCCGCCGATTTGCCATAAAGTACAAAGGCAGTAATGCCGTCCCTGGTAAACGTAATACAACGGATTTAGGGGTCAAGAATCTGTTTACCGGGTGTTGATCAAGGAAACTAGTCCGACTGCCATATGTGGAGTCGGGAAGGATTCTTTTTCACCTCATGAGATTTCCTGCTTTCAGCACAGTAGTATGTCCACTTACAGGATGAGCCCCAAAGACGTCTGTCTCCCTTTAAAGCCAACTATGGAAGAGACTTGCCTTTAGTCCTCAAGGCAGTAACTCACTTGAGAGTTCTGTTCCAATCCTGAAGAAATGCTAAGTTACTAGGCCAATTCAGGCATAGCTGTTCGTCTGGCTAAGCCCAGTTGCAAGGAATGAAGCAACCGAAGCTGGACCTGGGTCCTAAAATATGAGGATTCTATAACCGGAGTTGGCCCGAGACAAAAGTGAAGTGGTGGGCCGACCATACAATGTGCGGCCACGCAATAAGGCACAAGTCAGAAGGTCTAAGCCAGAGGCACAAAACCACAATGCCCGAGGTACTATGAAGCACTGAGGTACTATGACACACGAATGACACATCTCGAGGCACTGAAGCATTATGATGCAATATGCACAGAAGCACTATGATGCAATATTATTATAGTGGCATTAATTCCATGGTGCTGTACATGAGAAGGGGCTACACACAAAGTTATAGATATAGTCTACAGTAAACAAATTTCCAATGACAGAGTGATACAGAAGGGAGAGAACCCAGTCCTTGCGGACTTACAATATGATGCATATAATGCACAAAGACTATGATGCAGTATGATGCAATAAAATGCACCAAGACACTATGATGCAGTATAATTCACAAAGACACTATGATGCAATATGATGCAGAAAGACACTATGATGTAATATGATGCAATATAATGTAGAAAGACACTATGATGCAATATGATGCACAAAGACACTATGATGAAATATAATGCAATGTAATGCAGAAAGACACTATGAGGCATATAGACACCATGATGCACAAAGACACTATGATGTAATATGATGCAATATAATGCAGAAAGACACTCATGTAGTATGATGCAACATAATGCACAAAGACACCCATGCAGTATGGTGCACCCTGATGCAACCTGATGCATAGAGGCACTATAAAGCACCATGATGCAATCTGCTGCACAAAGGCACTATGAAACACCAAGATGCACCCTGATGCAACATGATGTAATATGATGCATAGAAGTACTATGTAGAACTATGATGTAATATAATGCATAGAGGCACTATGAAGTACTATGATGCCCAAAGGAACCATGATGTAATATGACGCATAGAGGCACTATGATGTAATATGACGCATAGAGGCACTATGATGCACACAGGCACTATGATGCAATATGATGTTATATGAAGCATAGAGGTACTATGAAGCACTCTGATGCAATATGATACACAGAGGCAATAAATATGATGCATAGAGGCACTATGATACAAAGTGATGTACAGAGGCACTCAATATGATGCATAGAAACACTATGATGCAATGTGATGTACAGAGACACTCAATATGAAGCCTAGAGGCACTATGATTCAATACGATGCCCAGAGGCACTCAATATGATGCATAGAGGAACAATGATGGAATATGATAAATGATGTAATATAACACATAAAGGCACTATGAAGCATTCTGATGCAATATGGTGCACAGAGGCAATCAATATGATGCATAGAAGCACTATGATGCAGTACCACGCACAGAGGCACTCAATATGATGCATAGAGACAACATGATATATGATGTAATATGACACAAAGGCACTATGAAGCACTATGATGCAGTACAATGCACAGGGGCAATCAATATGATGAATAGAGACACCATGATGCAGTACAATGCACAGGGGCACTCAATATGATGAATAGAGGCACCATGATGCAGTACAATGCACAGGGGCACTCAATATGATGAATAGAGGCACTATGATGCAGTACAATGCACAGAGGCACTCAATAAGATGAATAGAGGCACCATGATGCAGTACAATGCACAGGGGCACTCAATATGATGAATAGAGGCACTATGATGCAGTACAATGCACAGAGGCACTCAATAAGATGCATTGAGGAACAATGATGCAATATGATATATGATGTAACATGACACAAAGGCACTATGAAGCGCTATGATGTCGCACTCTGATGCAATATGATGCACAGAGGCACTCAATATGATGCACAGAGGCACTCAATATGATGCATAGAGGCACTATGCTGCAGTACAACTGCTATACCATGCTTGAAGGTGTCCAAACAAGAGACCAGGTCCCAGTTAGAGCCAAGAGAGCAATCTCTCAGAGTTCCAGATAAATCTCAAGCCTGAATAGTAGTTCTCAATTGTCAGACTGACCCCACCCGAAGGAGCTAATTAATGCACCACAGCTGGAGGGCAGTCTTCATGGAGACGATGTGCTGCATTAACACTATGCGTCCTCCTATGGATGGAGTAGTTAAGTTGCAACTAACTGAAGTCAAATCATGAGATGTAGCCTGGACATATGGCCTTATCATAGCTTAGAGGTCCAAGGCCTGACTGCATACATGTGAAACACACCTCAGCATATGAGGCTCTATGCTCAGCTTCGGCACAAAGGCATGAGACTAGCATCAGTCCAGAGGCCTAGGCCATCAACACATTCCATGATGCACTCACCTGTGCTGGCTCCATACCTGCTAAAAAGACAGGGGGAGCTGGTAACGCCGAGAGCCCAGCATGGAGGGAAGCGGCGTCCCGCCAGGAATGCTGCATTACTGCCAGTGATTTCCTCTCTTGTGCCCCCCGAGATCCAGGAAACCTGTCTGTTGCCTGTCTCGTTCTGCACCTCCGCGTTCAACCATGGAACGCACGCTGGCCTCTAGCTCCGGCGCCCTGACGTCACCAGAAGCGCCATGGCTCCCCCGCACGACTTCCGGTATCTTGCGC